>CM071846.1:46708553-46948455 GCA_036507275.1 Sicyos edulis | reverse complement strand
TTGCTAAGATTGTTGACCTGATCCCACCCGGTAAAGCTATGATGTGGTCGATGCTTGAGTTGGAGGTCACACATTATGTAGTATTTCCGGCTCCTCTTGGTCTTTCGAGGAGTTAGAGCACGCCAAAGATAGCTTCGAGATGCTCGAGAGAGAGTTCCCGCCTGCAGCCAATTGTCTGCTAGACCGCTTGACGGCCGTGGGCTGTGGAGGTGACTGAGAGGAACTCCAGGTTGTGGAGAGCCCTCACTGCAGCCTCACCACTCCGTGCAAAGGTTCTCGCTGAGTTGTCGAAAGCTTGTAGTCGGTTGACGAGCTAGGTGTTGTTTTAGCACTCCGCTGGCTTCAAACCGCTATCTCGCTGGTGCTTGTAGTTGGGCTGGTTGGTTGGTTCCCTGCGTTGTTGTAAGAGCTGGTTTGGTTGGAGCAAGCGGCGCGGTCCCCGAGGACTTGCTCTTGTTTGGAAGGTTTCAAAGTTGGTACCTCCTTCGTGTTTGGATAGATACCGCTGAGTTCTAAGTTGGTGGTTCAATCGATTGTGGAGTTTCGTTGAAGAAGATGAGTTAGGCCTGCTTAAAAGGAGGAAGTCATTCGTTTAGCCGCCTGACTTGAGAGTTGCATGTCCTGGGAGGCGAAAGCCACGAAGCGTGTGTTTGAGTTGAGTTCTCGCAGAGCAAGCCTTTCTCGTGCTTTGCTCCTAGTTGCTGCGCTGCTCGTGGTTGGCATTTAGTTGAGCCAAAGTTGAGGGGGTTGGCGCAGACGCGCCGTGGCATTGGTTGGTTAAACCTTTGAGTTGTTATCCCCGAGGTGTTGTGTTGCGCAGCCGCGTTGTTTTATTCTTTGCCGCGTCGAGATTTCCGGAGAGGTATGTTATTTGTTTTCCGTCTCCCGCGATAATCTCTTAGGCCATATCGATCGGGATTGCATTGAAAGTTGTTGTCGGGCACGAGAGGGCTCCAATATATTAGTTTGGCCGAGTGGAGCCTCGTGGCTCGACTCTTGTCTTCTAAAGGTGGCCGTGAAATAAGTTTCAAATTGGTGTGTTGGTGGTAGCCGTTGGGTGAACCGTAAAACCGCCTCTTGGCTTTGGTGCTTCGATTTCGTAAGATGGTTGCTTTAGTGTTGTGGACGATGCTAGTTGGAGAAGGTTGCCTAGGGATCACCACGCACTGGTGGTTCGAATTGGATTTCATAGGGATTGTACGTGCAACTCATGGGGTTCGCAGTCTCTTATGCGGCGTAAGAGTAGACTGCTTTGTTCCCGAAACCCGGGAGGTTCAATTGTTTGGTCAAAGATGGTGAAGCGGTCGAGGTCGCTTGATAACAAATGCAGAGCATTCGTGAGAGGTTACACCGAGCGCGGCATAGAGTTTTAGAGCCCGTGACCCGGGCCCACGAGTTTGTCGGAGAGTAGCGCCAGCCAGAGAGGCGCTCCGAAGTTGGTTAGCAGGATAAGTGAGCCCCCAGAGTCGTGAGACCGCTTGAGAGTTGGTGCGAAAGTCGAGGGGTGTGACTCACCGACCAGGTATCGTGATGATTTCTTTGAAGCTCACAGTTAGTTCGGGCTTTCGCTTTGAGATAGTTTGTGCGTGCACTAGGTGTCTTTTGGGCTTGGAGACTTTGGGAAACAAAGAGGGTCTTGCTCAAGAAGGATTTGTGTTGTCTTAACCGAGCTTGGCTGGTTAAGAATCGCTGGAGTTTTCCCAGAGTTGTTTTGGTTTTAGGACTTTCGAGGACGAAAGTCTTAAAAAGAGGGAGTATTGTAACGCCCGCTTTCTATTTCCTTTGCTACCTCCAGTGATTTCGGTCATTATTCTGGATGTTCGAATGGGCCGTTAGAGCTATTTTAACTTTAGGGTATTTTGGTCTTTTGCCCCTGGCCGTGGTTTTGAGGATTTTCAAGATTTCCGGCCATTCCCGCTTTGTCGGCTTAATGGTTGTTGGTTGCAAGACCCGAGAGGTTTGGGTGTTGTTTGGAAGTTTGGAGGTGTTTAAGAAAATGGCAAAATTAATTGTAATTTTGGTGCTTCCATTGGTTTTGAGCCTTGCCCTAAATGGTCTTGGGGAGTTCAGTGAGGAAAAGAGAGTTTTATTTTTAAAATAAGTTTGCTTCGCCGGGTTTGGAAAGAGGAAGCTTTGGGAAGGGATTTTAGACCTATTTAATTAGGGAAAAGGAAAGAAAATCAAGAAAATCCCTTATTCCCTTGTTTTGCAATCTCTCTCTCTCTCTCTCTCTCTCTCTCTCTCCTAGCCGACCTCACCAAGAAACCCTAGCCGCTCTAGCCGTGACTTCCGCTTCACCAATTTCACTTTGTAAGACCAGCAAATTTACCAGATGTACTCAGCGCACTCCAGCAAATTCTCACCATGCCCACCAAGAAGCGACTGCATGATGCCTCACCTGGCTTCCTCAGATTAGTCGCCAGACGCACAACAGACTGACTGTGATTCTGTCGCCAGACGCGCCAAGCGCTGTTCCCACACCAAAGCCGCCTCGCACCACTGCACCGCGACGTTGCCGCTTCGCTACGCTTCGCGCTACGCAAAGATCGCTCGTCATATCAAGGTGCCGCTGCGGCTGGCTCATTGCTCAAGGCTCACCACAAGGCTACTAGGCTTCGCTCGCAGCTCTTCACAAGGCTCACGCTGGGCCTTTCGCCACAAAGCCAGGTTGCCAAAGCAAATACTAAAATCGCTTCACGCTGAGACCTGCAATGCCTTCTCGGCTGGTAATTCCTAACCTATCCTTTAGATTTTTAAGTCGCTGTCATCAGATATTTATTTAGGATGCTTTAAAATGCTTAGGTTGCCTTCTGCTTTGCTTTAAAGCTCGAGGGTCACTATTTGATTGTGAAAGTTATTCCTACTGCTTCTGTAAGGATTTCTTACCGTGGTTGTGTGGACTCTCGATGCTACAACATGATTGTGCCTTGTATGCTTGGTTGTTGTTATGAGTATGTTAGCTATTGAACACTTGTGTTTGAAATCTTGCTAGCATGTTGCTTGTTGTTCATGTTAGTGCCATGCTAGGTTTGTTCTTCCAAAGATGCCATGTCTTGTGATTGTATGAAATTTCCATGGGTAGGTTACATGTTTTCTCTCTGCTTCCATATCGTGTTGCTCTTGTGTCCACCGATATATTCTGTTAGTTCCATGCAAGGGGTTTAATTACTTTGGCATACCTTGTTCTATTTTATCCTCAAGTAGTTCCGCATGCATGTGCAGGTGTGATGTATAGTGTAGAAGACTCGAGGGGTAAATTCTAGTTTAGGTCCCGCCGTAAGACCCTGGATGGACATCCTGAGGTGTAAGACCCTCGATGGGCATCCTAGGTGTGTGTCTCGATGGGCATCACCGAGTTGAGGTGTAAGACCGATGGGCATCCTAGGTGTGTAAGTCCTCGATGGGCATCACCGAGTTGGAGGTGTAAGACCCGGCGGGCATCCTCGGTGTGTAAGTCTCATGGCGGCATCACCGAGTTGGAGGTGTAAGACTCATGGGCATCCTAGGTGTGTAAGTCTCCCATGGGCATCACCGAGTTGGAGGTGTAAGACCTGGCGGGCATCCTAGGTGTGTAAGTCTCGATGGGCATCACCGAGTTGAGGTGTAAGACCATGCGGGGCATCCTAGGTGTGTAAGTCTCATGGGCATCACCGAGTTGGAGGTGTAAGACCTCGATGGGCATCCTAGGTGTGTAAGTCTCATGGGCATCACCGAAAGTTGGAGGTGTAAGACTCGATGGGCATCCTAGGTGTGTAAGACCCCACCGGGCATCATGAGTCCTAGGTTGTGTAAGGTCTCAAGGGCATCCAAGTGCATAACCTAGATAGGCGTAGATGAAAGCTACCAACAGGCTCGCCTCTAGAAGTAGCTCATAGCCTAATTCAACCTGCTTTGCTCTAAGTCATGGTTTTATTTGCATGTATACTAGGGTGCTAGATGACCGATGTATCGACAAATTCCTAAGCCAGATTCTTCACCGAGTATGTTTATACTCACCCTTATTTCGTGGTTTTTCCACCAGTAACTTGGGACAACACCAGTGATGGCTAGCTATGGAGCCGCTTGATCATGGGGGCCACCAAAGACTCTATCGCTTATTCTTTGCATTTATTTATTCAAAGATGTAGATGGACATAAGTCCTAGGGAATGATGTTAAAGTTGTTTAAACTGCTTTGAATGTTCTTTTATAAATACCGGTCAGCTTATTGTAACGACCCGTGCTTTTCTTCCCGCCTTCCGTGTATGCCCTAGGGGTAATTTGGTAATTTGGCTCGGGCCATGGTCGCTTATGTCTTTTTCCAAATACTAAAATTATTGGATGGTTTTATGTAGGTTTTGGAGGAGTTTGAGTTTTGGTTTGAGCAAGGTTTGATGCAAAGTAAAATTAAAGGAAATTAGGCCGCAACTGGGGTTTGAACCCGAGTCTCCCCGGGACTTTAGATGCCGATTATTGTTGGTTTGTTAGGTTCCCGCCGCTAGCTCTGGATTGTTCCGCAGCCTAGGATTTGTGTGTAGAAGTCTTCCACCAAGGTAAGGATTTCTTACCGAGGTTGTGTGGACTCTCGCAGATATTTGTGATTGTTGTTTTGTATGCCCGTATGATTACTAGCATGTTTAGCCTCTAGGTGCTCGCTCAATTCCCGACCGCATGAACTCTGTATTGTTTCTCATGTTAGCCCATGCTAGGTTGTTCTATTCTAGCATGTTCGATATCCGCTTTGCTTCGTAGTATCATGCTAGGTTCTTTTGTATCCGGCTGAGCACGTATTGACCGCATTGATTGAATCGTTATTATTGTTAAGGTTTAGAATTGAGGTAGATAGAATCATCCGCCCGATGCATAAAGTATCTTGCATCTATGGCAAGGACGCTCGAGACGCTTCTCCGCCCTCGACCCCGCGAGGGATTAGCTATCCCAACCTGTAGGCCCCGCAATCTTGGGTGAGGGTGGCAGATCAGCAAATGCCCCAACGGCCGGGATGATGACTTGGCATTGCCTCGCCCCTGGCAATGACACGCCCTCGCCAGAAACGGCCGTGAGCCTCTTGATTGCCACTCGTTAGGCAAGGACCGCTTCGGTGTAAGCCTACCACGACCGCCTTTAGCCTCAAAGTGGGGTACAGCCGACATAGTTCACGTGTCCGTGTCTCACACCTCCTGTCGTCGCGACACCGATCCAGAGATTTAGTTAGGCATGGTGATCAACTCGGGCAAATTTTTGCCACTAGACCCGCAGACTTCCGCAGTTTGCAGAGATGCGGTGCGGCGCGCTACGCCATTACACATAATACGACCGAGAGCTCCTCGGATCTTGAGCCAAGGCACCTTTCGAGACGACAAGAGAGATGTGCCGAGGCCGACTTGTTCCCGTGATAGCGCTTTAGTGTGTTGTGGTATTTTTCCTGACTAAGACCCCGAGATGGCATCCGAGGTCCAAGTGTGGACTTAGCTATGTGCTCCGCCTGTGTTTGTACTCATAGCTTGCATACATTCTTCTAGATGATCATGTATATCGTGATTGTACCCTGCCAGGGGATTCTTACTGGTAATTCGTACTCACCCTTATTCTCGTGGTTTTCCACAGTAATCAAGGCGAGACAGATGGTCAAGGAGGAGCCGTGATCATGGAACCCACCGTCATCTCTCGATTATTTTATTTTATTATCATGACTCTTGACTTTTGTTATTTCCGAATGCATGTAGACGCACACAGAGCCCTGTGATGTTTTCTTACGCTTTATGGATTCCAAAGATATTTGTACTTGTGGATTGTTTTAATGGTTTAAATAAATCTCGATCGTAGTATGCTTTAGAAATGTATGTTTTGGTTGTTGAATGTTTCGCTTTTTACTTGGGATCCAAATGTATTTTTCATAATGTCTTTATTTTCACTACATGCATTGGGGTAAAGGCTCATTTAGAGCCCCTTTGGGCCTGCCTTTACAGCTTGGTATCGTGAGCTCGTAGTCATAGATTCTCAGAGATCGACCTTTGTTGTAGGTCGTTTTCCATGATCATCAAGACTCTGACACCATCAGTACGCCAGATTTATTGTTTTAGAAAGGAAAAGGGTTAAGAATTTACAATACCTATCATCTAGTGTATGCCTTGTTTGGTGTTGTGGAATGGTGACAAAGTGTGTTTTGATTCGTTGTTGGTTTGGATGTAGATCGCCAAAGATGCTACCACCTGCATCGGAGAGAGGAGGTTCGAGAGCAGTCGAGGTATCGTGATCGGATTCGACATCGCAGGACATCGCCCCAAGCCGACATCGATGGCATTCCACCAAAGCCTCTCCTCCGCTACGCCTAGAGCGGGCGCTGAGGCGATCGAAGGCCGTGGAGATCGCTTCCCCGGAGCAGAGTTTGTCCGAGTCCATGAGGGCTTTTATGGTCGCATGTTGAGTGACCAGAGGGCGCAGAGACCTGTGCCTTGTTGGCGCCAAGCAATGAAGAGTCCCGAGCCCAGACGAGCAAACACTCATTGGTTCAAAGAGAGCTCAAGAGCACTCTCCAGCCTCCTCAGAGCAAGTAGCCCCAGAGGCGTATATGGCAGAGGGTGCCGAGGAATTGGGTAGGTGGTCAAGGATTTTGTGAAGTGGAAGCTCGAGAAGTTTGATGCCACCGGTGATGCGTTAGCGCAGCCTGTGGGATTGCCCATTTGGAGTACACCTTCCCGATCATGGTGTGCCCCGATATTCAGAGGCCGAGATGTGCGGCTCATGTGCTAGGAGGCACAATGAGATGGTGGTGGGAGTCCACCTTGAGCGAGAGACCACCGGGTCTCCACCCGCTACTTGGGAGTTCTTCAAGGCCGAGTTCAAGGTAAAGTTCATCGATGAGGCTCAAGAGAAGATGGTGGAGCTCTTCCGTAACCTCAAGCGTGGTTCCGATTCCATTGAGGAATATGAGCGCAAGTTCTCGTGAGTATGGATATTTTGCTCCTCGCTGATTGCCACCCCGAGTCAAGATTCTAAGTTCATATCCGGATTGAGGCAGGTGTTTCCAGATGTCGTGGCTCGTGCCCCCGACACTTATGCTAGGGTCAGCCCAGCTAGCCACGATCTATAATGGGAAGTATCCTCGCCGAGCGGGTTGTTGCCGCCTCGCTTCAGCCATTCCCCGTCCCAAAGAAATGGGGCGTAAGAGGAAGTTTGATTTTCGGGAGGCGCCGCCACGCTGGGGCGCTTTCGTAACGAGATCACGGAGAGCTCCACCGCTTCACTCGACACAGGGAGGACCTGTGCAGCAGCTCCCGCTTGTGCTACTTAGGGAAAGTCCACGCCGAGCTTGTCACCGGACCTAGATTGTGCTTCCGCTGTGGTAGAGAGGGTCACATGGCCCGCTTTTTGTGATCACCAACCTATGGCAAATCAAATTATGCAGCAGAATAGTGGTCGAGTGTTTGCTACGACTTCGTCAGAGGCCGAGCGCATTTGATGCCGCCGCAAGGTGCACGCTTTCTTGTTTTAGATCATCGCGCATTTGTCTTGTTTGATTCTCGGTTCCCACGATTCATTTGTATCCGTGTTGTTTGGCCGAGCATGCTAAGTTAAGACTAGAGCCTCTAGGTTTTGAGTTATCTCATGCAACTCCTTCCGGAGTTAGTATGTTGGCTAGAGATAAGATTAGGGATGGCCGGACGAGATATCCGAGAGTTGTTAGGCTACGCCATAGTTCTCGCCTATGAGCGGTTTTGATGTGATTCTTGGTATGGAGTGGTTAGTCACTAACCACGCGCTGATTGACCGCCACCGAAAGAAGTAGTGTTCAGCCGCCAGTGTCGGCCTAGCTTTTAAGTTTCGTGGAGTCCAGGTGGAGTTTGCCCGCCGATGGTGTCACCGTGAAAGCTCGCCGCTTGCTAGCTCATGGAGCTTGGGGCTATCTAGCCAAGTTGTTCGGGAAGAGCCGCCGCGCTGTCTGCTGATCGTGCACGGCCAAGCAGAGTTTGCTGACGTGTTTCGAGGAGTTACCGGCTTGCCCCAAAGAGAGAGGTTGACTTCATTATTGAGCTCGAGCCAGTGACCCTCCCTATCTCGAAGGCTCCGTGACGCATGGCGCCAATGAGTTAAAGGAACCAAGATTCAGCCAGGCAGGAGATGTTAGACCGAGGGTTCATCCGCCCGAGTGTGTCCCCGTGGGGAGCACCCGGGCCTGCTTGTGAAAAAGAAGGATGGTTCTATGCGCTTATGTATTGATTACCGCGAGCTTAATAAGGTGACAAAGTGAAGAATAAGTATCCGCTGCCCCGTGATCGATGATTTGTTCGATCGCCTTCAGGAGCTTCGTGTTCTCCAAGATAGATCCGAGATCCTATACCATCGCTTATGGATCGTGATGCCGACATTCCTAAGACAAATTTTCAGTCTAGATATGGTCACTATGAGTTTGTGGTCATGTCGCTTGATTGACCAATGCCCCACCGCTCTCATGGACATGATGGATAGGTGTTCAAATCATTTTTGACAAACCTTTCATCGTGTTCATTGACGATATTCCTCGATTTATTCGAGGTCTAAAGAAGACCATGCAGAGCATCCGAGGCGAGTATTGGCACTTTGAGGAAAACCACTTTATGCGAAGTTTTCCAAATGTGATTTCTGTTTTCCAAATTTCGTGATGGTTAGCCGTGGACCCCGCGGGATGGAGGCCGTGAGTGGGCCTTCCGCAGCCTGGTTTGGCAAACTACCGCTAACGGACTTTTCATGATAGTCACTCGTCCCGTTTTTGTTTGGGACAAAGAAGTGTGATGAGAGCTTGCTCTTCCTCTGCCTTCCGTGTATGCCCTAGGGGTAATTTGGTAATTTGGTCGGGCCTTCTGTATGCCATGGTCGTTTTGTGTCTTTTCCAATACTAAAATTATTGGTTGGTTTTTGTAGGTTTTTGGAGGGGTTTGTGGTTTGGTTTGAGCAAGGTTTGTTGCAAAAGTAAAAATAAAGGAAATTGTGGCCGCAAATGGGGTTTGAACCCGGTCTCCCGGGAAGCTTGTAGAGAGTTGTGCCAATTGAGCCATTAGGTGCTCTTGTTGCTCTTTCTCGCATCACATCTTAGTTAACCTTGGAGTTTTGGAGTTTTGGTGCATTTGGTTAAATGAAATAGAATTAGGTTATTCCATCTTATTCTCCAAAACACCTCTTGGCCGCCCAAGCTCTCCATCTCCATAGCCTTGCCGAGTTCTTCATCCTTGCCTCTCCTTGGGTTCGATCATCATCATTCCGGTAAGTCTTCTCTTTCTTCATCTTCTCATTTGGGTGTTTGTTGGCCGAATGTAAGAAAAAGGGGTGTGTGTGTGTGTGTGTTGTGCAGCACCGAGAGGAGCAGCCATCATCGCCACCACCGTCCGACGCCTGGCATCGCTCGAACCACCGTCGCCACGACGCCCGGATCGGTCGACTGGCTGACACGCGCCGCAGACGCCCGTGATCCGCGTCCCAAGAGCCAGCCTCGCTGCTCGCCAGCCAAAGAAGAGACGCCTGATCGCCGCAGACGCCAGAGGTCTCGCCGCGCCAAAGACGCTCCACCCGACGCCGTGACGCTCGCCAGGTCCGCTTGCCGAGCCGCTCGCCGCCAAGCCGCTTTCGCTGATAGCTCGCCACAAGGCCTCTCCTCGCCGAAGTTGCTTCGCTGCGGTTCGCATCGCGACGCCAACGCTGGGCCAAGGCTGGCTCGCCGCCGCTTCTTGTAGACGCCAGCCGCCGCTGCTACAAGGCCGCTGCGCATGCTCGCTCTGCTGTCCTCGCTGCTCGGTTGGCCACGCAGCTGCCACAGCCGCAGCGTGCAAGCAGCCCGCGCCACGGCCGCTGCGCTCGCGTCAGCCGCAAGCCAGCCACTAAGCGCCGCTGCCCTGCCGCGTGCCGCTGTTGCTGCACTTCCAAGCTCGTGGTCGCCGCGCCGCGTGAGTTCCCCTTTGAGCCGAGCTTGTCGTTTATTGTTGTTTAGATATTTTAGATGCTGATTATTGTTGGTTTGCTAGGTTCCCGCCGCTAGCTCCTGGATTGTTCCGCAGCTTAGGATTTGTGTGTAAAAGTCTTCCACCAAGGTAAGGATTTCTTACCGGGTTTGTGTGGACTCTCATGAGATATTTGTGATTGTTGTTTTGTATGCCTGTATGTTTACTAGCATGTTTAGCCTAGGTGCTCGCTCAAATTCCCGATCGCATGAACTCTTGTATTGTTTCTCATGTTAGCCCATGCTAGGTTGTTCTATTCTAGCATGTTCGATATCCGCTTCTGCTTCGTAGTATCATGCTAGGTTCTTTGTATCCGATGAGCACGTATTGACCGCATTGATTGAATCGTTATTATTGTTAAGGTTTAGAATTGAGGTAGATAGAATCATCCGCCCGATGCATAAAGTATCTTGCATCTATGGCAAGGACGCTCGAGACAAGCTCCGCCTTGGACCCCGTGAGGGATTAGCTATCCCAACCTGTAGGCCCCGCAATCTTGGGTGAGGGTGGCAGATCGCTAAATGCCCCAACGGCCGGGATGATGACTTGGCATTGCCTCGCCCCCGCAAATGACACGCCCTCGCCAGTGTTCGGCCGTGCAGCCCTTGATTGCCACTGTTAGGGCAAGGACCGCTTCGGTGTAAGCCTACCACGACCGGCTCTTTAGCCTCAAAGTGTGTGGTACAGCCGACATAGTTCACGTGTCCGTGTCTCACACCCCTATGTCGCTGACACCGATCCGCAGATTTAGTTAGGCATGGTGATCGAACTCGGCAGCTTGCCACTAGACCCTGCACTCCCGCAGTTTGCAGTGAGCATGCGGTGCGCGCTTACGCCATTACAACACATCGAGAGCTCCTCGATCTTGAGCCAGCACCTTTCGTGACGATGAGACAGCCGAGGCCGGACTTGTTCCCGTGATAGTGCGCTTAGTGTGTTGTGGTATTTTCCGACTAAGACCCCGAGATGGCATCCGAGGTCCAAGTGTGGACTTAGCTATGTGCTCCGCCTCGTGTTTGTACTCATAGCTTGCATACATTCTTCTAGATGATCATGTATATCGTGATTGTACCCCTGCCAGATTCTTACTGGTAATTCGTTACTCACCCTTATTCTCGTGGTTTTCCACAGTAATCAAGGCGAGACAGGATGGTCAAGGAGGAGCTGTGATCATGGAACCTCGCTGCCATCTCCGATTGTTTTATTTTAATTATCATGACTCTTCACTTTTTATTATTTCCAAATGCATGTAGACGCACAGAGCCCCGTGATGTTTTCTTACGCTTTATGGATTCCAAATATTGGTACTTGTGGATTGTTTTAATGGTTTAAATAAATCTCTCGATCGAGTGTGCTTTTAGAAATGTATGTTTTGGTTGTTGAATGTTTCTGCTTTTACTTGGAATCCGAAATGTATTTTTCATAATGTCTTTTATTTTCACTACATGCATTGGGGTAAAGGCCCATTTAGAGCCCCTTTTGGCCTGGGTCTTTACAGCTTGGTATCGAGCTCAGAGTCATAGATTCTGTGAGACTCCACCTTTGTTGTAGGTCGTTTCCATGATCATCAAGACTCGGATACCATCGTGCACGCCTAGATTTATTGTTTTAGAAAGGAAAAGGGTTAAGAATTTACAATACCTATCATCTAGTGTATGCCTTGTTTGGTGTTGTGGAATGGTGACAGTGTGTTTTGATTCGTTGTTGGTTTGGATGTAGATCGCCAAAGATGCTACCACCCGCATCGGAGAGGAGGTTCGAGAGCAGTCGAGGTATCGATCGGATTCGACATCGCAGGACATCGCCCCAAGCCGACATCGATGGCATTCCACCAAAGAATCCTCCCCGTTACGCCTAGAGCGGGCGCTGAGGCGATCGAAGCGCCGTGAGATCGCCTCCCGAGCAGAGTTTGCCGAGTCTATGAGGGCTTTTATGGTCGCATGTTGAGTGACCAGAGGGCGAGACCTGTGCCTTGTTGGCGCCGCAGCAATGAAGAGTCCCGAGCCCAGATCGAGCAAAATGACTCGATTGGTTCAAAGAGAGCTCAAGAGCACCTCCACCCACAGAGCAAGTAGCCCCAGAGGCGTATATGGCAGAGGGTGCCGAGGAATTGGGTAGGTGGTCAAGGATTTTGTGAAGTGGAAGCCCGAGAAGTTTGATGCCACCGGTGATGCGTTAGCGGCAGCTGTGTGATTGCCCATTTGGAGTACACCTTCCCCGATCATGGTGTGCCCCGATATTCAGAGGCCGAGATGTGCGGCTCATGTGCTAGGAGGCACAAATGAGATGGTGGTGGGAGTCCACCTTGAGCGAGAGACCACCGGGTCTCCACCCGCTACTTGGGAGTTCTTCAAGGCCGAGTTCAAGGTAAAGTTCATCGCTGATGAGGCTCAGGAGAAGATGGTGGAGCTCTTCCGTAACCTCAAGCAGGGTCTCCGATTCCATTGAGGAATATGAGCGCAAGTTCTCGAGTATGGATATTTTGCTCCTCACTTGATTGCCACCCCTGAGTCAAGATTCTAAGTTCATATCCGGATTGAGGCAGGTGTTTCCCAGATGTCGTGGCTCGTGCCCCGACACTTATGCTAGGGCTGTCCGCCCAGCTTAGCCACGATCTATAATGGGAAGTATCCCGCCGAGCGCGGTTGTTGCCGCCTCGTTTCAGGCCCCCGTCCCAAAGAACTGTGGGCGTAAGAGGAAGTTTGACTTTCGGGAGGCGCCAGCGCCGCCAAGGGCGCTTCAGAACAGAGATCACGAGAGCTCCAAATTGCTTTCACTTCCAAAGCAGGAGGACCTGTGCGCTTCCCGCTTGTGCTACTTGTGGGAAAGTCCACGCCGAGCTTGTCACCGGACCTAGATTGTGCTTCCGCTTGTGGTAGAGAGGGGCACATGGCCCGCTTTTGTGATCACCAATGATGGCAGCTCAACCAACAGCAGCAGCAGGTCGCAGTGTTTGCTACGACCTGTCAGAGGCCGAGCGCATTTGATGCCGCTGCGTAAGGTGCACGCTTCTTGTTTTAGATCATCGCGCATTTGTCTTGTTTGATTCTGCGTTCCACGATTCATTTGTATCTCCGTGTTGTTTGGTCGAGCATGCTAAGTTAAGACTAGAGCCTCTAGGTTTTGAGTTATCTGCTGCAACTCCTTCTGGAGTTAATATGTTGGCTAGAGATAAGATTAAGATGGCCGGATCGAGATATCCGGAGAGTTGCTTGTGGCTACGCCATAGTTCCGCCATGAGCGGTTTTGATGTGATTCTGGTATGGAGTGGTTAGTCGCTAACCACGCGCTGATTGACCGCCACCGAAAGAAGTAGTGTTCAAAGCCGCCAGTGTCGCCTAGCTTTAAGTTTCGTGGAGTCCAGGTGGAGTTTGCCCGCCGATGGTGTCACCGTGAAAGCTCGCCGCTTTGCTAGCTCATGGAGCTTGGGGCTATCTAGCCAAGTTGTCGGGAAGAGCCGCCCGCTCGCCTCTGCTGATCAGCACCGGCCGTGCAGAGTTTGCGGACGTGTTTCCCGAGGAGTTACCGGGTTTGCCCCAAAGAGAGAGGTTGACTTCATTATTGAGCTCGAGCCGTGACCCTCCCTATCTCGAAGGCTCCGTGACGCATGGCGCCAATGAGTTAAAGGAACTCAAGATTCAGCAGGCAGGAGATGTTAGACCGAGGGTTCATCCGTCCAAGTGTGTCCCCGTGGGAGCACCCGGGCTGTTTGTGAAAAAGAAGGATGGTTCTATGCGCTATGTATTGATTACCGCGAGCTTAATAAGGTGACAAAGAAGAATAAGTATCCGCTGTCCCGTGATCGATGATTTGTTCGATCACCTTCAGGAGCTTCGTGTTCTCCAAGATAGATCTCGAGATCCTGTTACCATCGCCATGCGGATCGTGGATGCCGACATTCCTAAGACAAATTTTCGTGTCTAGATATGGTCACTATGAGTTTGTGGTCATGTCGCTTGGATTGACCAATGCCCCACCCGCTCATGGACATGATGGATAGGGTGTTCAAATCATTTTTGGACACTTCACCATCGTGTTCATTGACGATATTCTGATTTATTCGAGGTCTAAAGAAGACCATGCAGAGCATTTGAGACGAGTATTGGCACTTTGAGGGAAAACCACTTTATGCGAAGTTTTCCAAATGTGATTTCTGTTGGAGCAGTGTGGCCTTCCTAGGCCACGTGGTTTCGAGAGATGGTATAGCCGTGGACCCCGCGAAGATTGAGGCCGTGAGTTCATGGGCCAAGCCGACTTCGGGCTGCCGAGATTCGCAGCCTTTCTGGTTTGGCAGTGTTACTACCGCTTGGTTCGTCAAGGACTTTTCTCGCTTTAGCCTCGCCTCACTCGTCCGACGAGGAAGGGTGTCGAGTTTGTTTGGGACAAAGAGTGTGATGAGAGCTTTGCCAGCTCAAGCGTAGTTTGACTTCAAAGACTGGTGTTGGCGCCCGAGGGGACAGTGGTTTCGTGGTCTCACAAAGTGATGCTTCCAAGTTTGGTTTAGGTTGTGTGTTGATGCAAAGACGGAAGGTCATTGCCTATGCTTCCCGTCACCGGCCGTATGAGCGTAACTACCCGACTCATGATATGGAGTTGGCAAAGCAGTGGTGTTTGCAATCAAGATTTGGAGGCATTACCCGTATGGTGAGCGGATTCGTGATGTTTACCGATCACCGTGAGCCTCAAGTATCTGCTTACTCGTAAGGAGTTGAATATGAGGCAGAGGAGATGGTTAGAGTTGGTAAAGGATTATGATCATGCGAGATTTTGTACCATCCGGTAAAGCCAATGTAGTGGCCGATGCTTTGAATAGAAAGACGCCGCACTCGCGCGTTGTTGAGTTCCCACCAGGCTTTGCGAGAGTTCGAGCGGGCCGAGGTTGCAGTGTTGTTGGGAGAGGTTACCGCCAGTGGTAGCTCATTGGATCATTTCACCGCCCGATTAGGCAAATGGATTATAGACAACCAGCTTGGGTGACCCCGCACTTAAGAGATTGGTTGACAGAGTTAGTGCCGACGGTGACTTTGACTTTGTGTATTCACCGACAAAGGTTGACTTATAGAGGCCGGTTGTGTGTTCCGACATTGCAGTTTTGCAGCGGAGTTGCTCTCGAGGCCCACAGCCTTTTTTTGCTTGGCACCCCTGGGGTACCAAGATGTATCAGACCTTAAGCGCAGACTTCCGTGGATGGGGATGAAGAGAGATGTGGCAGAGTTTGTCACCAGGTGTCTCACTTGTCAAGAAGTGAAGGCACCCAGCAGAGGCCACCGGTTTGTTGTTGCACCACCGAGTGTACCCCAGTGGAAATGGGAAGAGATCTCTATGGACTTTATATCTGGTTTGCCAAGGACTCCGAGGAAGTTCTCTCAGATTTGGGTGATAGTCGACCGCTTGACCAAGAGCGCACACTTCATTCCCGGTAGAGACACTTATACCGTGGGAACAAAGGCGCAAATGCTTTTGGAGCAGATCATCCGCTACCATGGTGTGCCGGTGAGGATTGTGTCCGATCGTGACTCGCGGTTCACTTCTCGCTCGAGAGCGCCCGTAAGGGTTTGGGCACAGAGCGCGCCAAAGATGCTTTTTCACCCGTCGCACGGATGGTCGATCGAGAGAGTGAATCGATTCTCGAGGATATGTTGAGGGCTTGTGTGTTGGATTTCCCAGCGCTTGGGACCAAAGATTCAGATTTGATGGAGTTTGCCTACAACAACGATTACACAAATGACGATCTGTGATGGCTCCATTCGAGGCATTGTATGGTAAGCGTTGTCGGTCCCCGTGTTCTGGAAGAGGTTGGTGATAGACAGTGTTTTGGTCCCGAGTTATCGCAGCTTGACCAATGGTGCAAAGGCGTAAGATTAGAGCTCGTATGTTGACAAATTCAGAGAGCAGAAGAGAGTTACGCCGATGTTCGGCGCCGAGATTTGGAGTTTGAGGTTGGTCAAAGATGTGTTCCTTAAGGTTGTCTCCGATGCGAGGTGTTTTGAGGTTTGCAAGCGCGTGGGAAGTTGAGTCCCCGCTTTGTTGGTCCATTTGAGATCCTAGAGAGGATTGGCAGAGTTGCTTACCGTTAGCCCTACCTCCGTCACTATCATGCATAGTGTTTTTCATGTATCGATGTTGAGGCAATATGTGCCGGACCCGTCGCACATTGTGGACTTTGAGCCTTTGCACTGAATGAGGATTTGAACTTCGAGGAGAAGCCGGTGAGGATCCTTGCCTTTGAGACCAAGACGCTGCGTAATCGCGAGATTCGCTTTGGTAAAGGTTCGGTGGAAGAATCGGGTTCCGAGGAAGCCACTTGGGAGCGGGAAGACGAGATGAGGTTGCATTACCCTGAAATGTTTGTTTTAAGGACTTTCAAGGACGAAAGTCATAAAAAGGAGGGAATATTGTAACGACCAGTGTTTTTCTTCCCGGTCTTCCGTATGCCCTAGGGGTAATTTGGTAATTTGGTCGGGCCGTCATGGTCGCTTTGTGTCTTTTCCAAATACTAAAATTATTGGTTGGTTTTGTAGGTTTTTGGAGGGGTTTGTGGTTTGGTTTGAGCAAGGTTTGTTGCAAAAGTAAAAATAAAGGAAATTGTCTTTGCGCAAATGGTTTGAACCCGGGTCTCCCGGGAAGCTTGTAGAGATGTGTGCCAATTGAGCCATTAGGTGCTCTTGTTGCTCTTTCTCGCATCACATCTTAGTTAACCTTGGATTTTGGAGTTTTGGTGCATTTGGTTAAATGAAATAGAATTAGGTTATTCCATCTTCTTCTCCAAAACACCTCTTGGCCGCCCAAGCTCTCCATCTCCATAGCCTTGCCGATTCTTCATCCTTGCATCTCCTTGGGTTCGATCATCATCATTCCGGTAAGTCTTCGTCTTCTTCATCTTCTCATTTGGGTGTTTGTTGGCCGAATGTAAGAAAAAGGGGTTGTGTGTGTGTGTGTTGTTGCAAATCACCGAGGGAAGTCCAAAGAGCTCGTCGCATCGGCCAGACTCCCGCAACGGCGGCCCAGACGTCGCACGCCGGATCGTCGCGCCTTCGCCGATTTCGTCCGGCCGATCGCTCGCCGCTCGCCCACCATCGCCGCGACGCCTCGCCCGTTCTGTCGCCCAGCAGCCACGCCGCCGCTTCTTCCAAAGCCCGACAGACGCCCTGACGCCGTGACGCTGCGAGGTCTCGCGCGTGCGCCAGCCGGCGCCTGCTCGCCTCGCTGCGCTGCGCGGATGTTCGTCTCGCGCGCTCCTGCGGAGGCGCTGCAGCCGCTGTCCGCGCTCGCCGCGCATCGCCGCTGCCGCCGCACAGCTCGCCGCCCAGACGCCGCCGCCTACGCCAGACCAGCGCTCGCTGCGCGCTTTGCTTGCCGCGCGCGCTCGCGCGCGCAGACGTCGCTTGTTGTCACGCGTGCCGGTACGCAGCCAGCGCAGCGTCCTCGCTGCGTGCCGGCAGCAAGCGGCCAATACACGTCCTTGCCGTGCCGGCTTGCGCCAGCCCCCAAGCTCGTGGTCGTCGCCGCGCGTGAGTTCCCGAGCCGAGCTTGTCGTCTATTGTTGTTTAGATATTTTAGATGCCGATTATTGTTGGTTTGCTAGGTTCCCGCCGCTAGCTCGGGATTGTTCCTGACTTAGGATTTGTGTGTAGAAGTCTTCCGACCAAGGTAAGGATTTCTTACCGAGGTTGTGTGGACTCTATGATATTTGTGATTGTTGTTTTGTATGCCTGTATGATTACTAGCATGTTTAGCCTAGGTGCTCTGCTCAATTCTCGATCGCATGAACTCTTGTATTGTTTCTCATGTTAGCCCATGCTAGGTTGTTCTATTCTAGCATGTTCTATATCTGCTCTTGCTTCGTAGTATCATGCTAGGTTCTTTGTATCCGATGAGCACGTATTGGACCGCATTGATTGAATCGTTATTATTGTTAAGGTTTAGAATTGAGGTAGATAGAATCATCCGGGCCCGATGCATAAAGTATCTTGCATCTATGGCAAGGACGTTCGAGACAGCTTCTCGTCCTTGGATCCCGTGAGGGATTAGCTATCCCAACCGGTAGGCCCCGCAATCTTGGGTGAGGGTGGCGTGTCGTTAAATGCCCCAACGGTCGGGATGATGACTTGGCATTGCCTCGCCCCCGCGATGACACGCCCTCGCAGTGTTCGGCCGTAGCCCTTGATTGCCACTGTTAGGGCAAGGACCGCTTCGGGTGTAAGCCTACCACGACCGGCCTCCTTAGCCTCAAAAAGTGTGGTACAGCCGACATAGTTCACGTGTCCGTGTCTCACACCCCTATGTCGCTGACACCGATCCAGAGATTTAGTTAGGCATGGTGATCAACCTGGGCGACTTTTTGCCACTAGACCCGGCACTTCCCGAGTTTGCGGTAGCATGCGGTGCGCGCTTACGCTCATTACAAATACCGATCGAGAGCTCCTCGGGATCTTGAGCCAGCACCTTTCGGACGATCGGCAGAGATGAAGCCGAGGCCGGGACTTGTTCCCGTATAGCGCGCTTAGTGTGTTGTGGTATTTTTCCTGACTAAGACCACGAGATGGCATCCGAGGTCCAAGTGTGGACTTAGCTATGTGCTCCGCTCTGTGTTTGTACTCATAGCTTGCATACATTCTTCTAGATGATCATGTATATCGTATTGTACCCTGCTTGGGATTCTTACTGGGTAATTCGTTACTCACCCTTATTCTGTGGTTTTCCACGGTAATCAAGGCGGAGACAGGATGGTCAAGGAGGAGCCGTGATCATGGAACTCTCTTTGTCTTCTCTGATTATTTTATTTTAATTAACATGACTCTTCACTTTTTATTATTTCCCTGAATGCATGTAGACAGGCACAGAGCCCCGTGGATGTTTTCTTACGTTTTATGGATTCCAGCATATTGGTACTTGTGGATTGTTTTAATGGTTTAAATAAATCTCTGATCAGAGTATGCTTTTAGAAATGTATGTTTTGGTTGTTGAATGTTTCTATTTTTACTTGGGATCCGAAATGTATTTTCATAATGTCTTTTATTTTCACTACATGCATTGGGGTAAAGGCCCATTTAGAGCCCCTTTTGGGTCGGGTCTTTACACTTATTTTACCTTGATTGGATTTGCTTATGAAAATTGTTGGTTATGTTTTAAGTGTTCCCCGTTTCCAAATGTTTTGAAAAAGTTTTAAATATGAGCACTAAACCGCTTGTTGAAATATTTAACTTGCATGCTGAGTGAGGACCTAGGTTTAGGACCGTATTCCAGGTCGGGTCCTTACACTTTTGGCTTGAGGAGGTAGCCTTTCTGGGACACGTTGTGTCTAAGGAGGGAGTGGTTGTGGACCCTTCCAAGATAGAGGTCGTTAGTTCATGGGCTAGACCGACGACTGTGTCAGAGATTCGCAGCTTTTTGGGTCTGGCCGGATATTACCGCCGCTTCGTTCAGAACTTTTCTGCTATAGCCACCCCGCTTACTCGATTTACAAGGAAGGGTGTCGATTTCGTTTGGGATAGGAAGTGCGATGAGAGTTTTGCTAAGCTAAAGAGTAGTTTGACGTCTGCACCAGTGTTGGCAGTTCCAGAGGGAACTGGGGGTTTCGTGGTGTACAGCGATGCCAACAAGTTTGGTTTCGGTTGCGTTTTGATGCAACACGGTAAGGTGATAGCATACGCCTCGAGGCAGTTGAAACAGCACGAGCAGAACTATCCGACTCATGATATGGAGTTGGCAGCGGTCGTCTTTGCACTTAAAATCTGGAGGCACTACTTGTATGGGGAAAAGATTCAGATTTTGTCGGACTACCAAAGCCTCAAGTATTTCTTCACTCAGAAGGACCTGAACATGAGGCAGAGGAGGTGGTTGGAGCTTGTAAAGGATTACGACTGTGAGATCTTGTATCACCCTGGAAAGGCAAATGTTGTGGCCGATGCACTAAGTAGAAAGACCTCGCACTTGGCATCATTGGAAAATCCCAAGAGTATCATAAGGAAAGACCTCGGGAGAGTAGAAATAGCGATCTTTCAAGTAGGAGATGTTACCGCCGAGATAGCTCGATTGACCATCCAAATTTCGATAAGGCAAAGGATTATCGACGGCCGATTGGGTGATCGTAAGTTAAAGAGTTTGTATGAGAGGTTTCAGGCTGATGGTGACTTCGATTTTGTGATATGCGCAGATGGTGGTTTGAGATATAAGGGTTCGGCTATGTGTCCCAAATAAATCTTGGTATTCGTCAGAGTTGTTGACCGAGGCTCACACCTCGCCTTTCGCATGGCACCTGTGGGGTAACAAGATGTACCAAGATCTTAAGCGCACTTTTTGGTGGATGGGGATGAAGAGAGAGATTGCCCGATTTGTCGGTCGGTGTCTCACTTGTCGGCAAGTTAAGGCGCCTAGGCGTAAAACCAGCGAGTTTTGCTACTGATCGCTCGGGGTGCCACAAGTGAAGTGGGAGGAAATTACCATGGATTTTATTTCAGTTTGCCTAGAACCCCTAGAGGATATGCACAGATTTGGGTGATCGTTGATAGGTTGACTAAGTGTGCACACTTCATTCCCGGCAGGATAAACTATACCGTGGAGAAGTGGGCACGATTGTTCCTTGAGCGAGATAGTCAGTACCACGGGTACCGATTAAAATCATCTCCGACAGGATTCCCGTTTTACATCACGGTTTTGGAAAGCCCTTTAGGCGGGTTTCAAGGCAGAGAGTGCGGCTCAAAGATGACCTTCCACCCACGGCACCGATGGCGGACCGAGAGGGTAAATCGATCTTAGAGGATATGTTGCGAGCCCGTGTGTTGGATTTCCGGCGCTTGGGACCAAAGACTTGTATTTGATGGAGTTTGCCTACAACAATAGTTTTGATCGACCATCTGGATGACACCGTTTGAAGCGCGTTGTATGGTAAGCGCACCGCAAATCCCGATGATTCGGGAAGGGGTTGGAGATAGGCAGGTATTGGGTCCAGAGTTGCTCCAGTTCACCAATGAGGTCATCCGCAAAAATCGAGAGCTCAGTATGTTGACTGCCCAGAGCAGGCAGAAGAGCTACGCCGATATCAGGCGTAGAGATTTGGAGTTTGAGGTTGGCCAGCACGTGTTCCTTAAGGCAGCTCCGATGCGTGGAGTTCTAAGGTTTGGTAGGAAGGGGAAACTGAGCCCCAGGTTTGTGGGACCATTCGAGATCCTCGAGAGGATTGGGGCCGTAGCTTACCGATTAGCATTGCCGCCATCCTTGGCTGCAGTGCATAGTGTGTTTCATGTTTCGATGCTCCGCCAGTATGTGGCAGACCCTTCGCATGTCATTGACTTCGAGCCTTTGCAGCTAAACGATGACCTGAGCTTCGAGGAAAAACCCATAAGGATTTTAGCATTTGAAAAGAAAGTCTTGAGAAACCGAGCTATCGAGTTAGTGAAAGTGCAGTGGCGGAACCAGGGAATTGACGAAGCTACTTGGGAGTTGGAGGGGGAGATGAGGAGGAATTACCCGGGGTTGTTTTGATGCAGCGACTTCCGAGGACGGAAGTCCTCCAAGGAGGGAGTATTGTAACAGCCCGGATTTCAGTTAAATGGAAGCAGTTTTTTTTAAAAAAAAAAAGAAAAGGAAATGGGAGTTGGAACTAAATAAGAAAAAAAAATAATAATAATAAATGCGTTGGCCAGGGCTCGAAGGGGGGAAGCCTTGGGGAAGGACATTTGAGATTCCCAAGTCTATTTTAACTTAGGAAAGGAAGGAAAAGAAAAAGGAAAAAAGAAGAAAATCCTCTCTCTCTCTAGCAAAACCCTAACAGCCTCGCCCACGCCGCCATCGCCCCACACCCTCGCCCACGCCTCCGTCGCACCCAGCCACGTCCACGCCGTCGTCGCACCCAGCCGCGCCCACGCCACCGTCGCCCTGCCGCACTCGCACAGCCCGGCCGCAGAGCCAGCACCTCGCCGCGCACCGCGCGCGCCCAGCGCCGCCCGCCGCTTGCACGTGCGCCCGGTGCACCGCCTGCACCGCTCCGTTCGCCGCATCCGCGACGACCACGCACTCAGCGCGCACAGCCGCGTCGCTGCCGCCGTCTGCGCCATAGCGCCAGCGCACGCCACGCCGACCGCGTCGACACGCTGTCTCCGCCCGCCGCCGCACGCTCGCACTGCCGCGTGTTGCCGAGGCCACGCGCCTCGCCCTTGCCTCCGCACGCCCGCGCCCAGCCACACGCACACGGTCACCCAAAGCAGCGGCAGCCCGGTGCTCGACCACACGCGCGCAGCAAACTGCCGCTCGCACGCCAGCATGTGACCAGCTTTTCTATTCCGCTTTTAGGTGCCTTCGGGTCAAGATTCGGTTGTTTGGTTGGGTTTTAGAGCCGTTTGTCCCCTTGGGGGTATTTTTGGTCTTTTGGCTCTCCGGGCAGGATTTGTGGTTTTCAGGGCTTCGAGGTAGCTCCTGCCTTTGTCGAAGCTTGTTTGTTGGTGGTCATGAGTCCCGTGGTGTTTGGGCTAGTCGGTTGGATGCTCGGTTGTGGTTTGGGGTTTGGCAAAGTGATGGTTGGTTGTGTGATTCTTTTGGGATTCGAGCCCGAGCCTTTAGTGTTGCTTTGGGAGTTGGATTTAAGTGAGTTTGATTGATTGGAAAAGATTTCTTTGATCGGGTCTAGAAGGAGGAAGCCGGGAAATGGGATTTTGAGGTTTTAAGTGGATAAGGATGGAAAATGGAATTTAAAATACCATTTTTCCCTTTTTTCCCATTTTCCTTTTTATTTCTCTTTTTCTTTTCTTTTTTTTCCCCAAAATCAATTTTCTCTCTCTCTCTCTTTCTCTCTCCCCGAGCCCCCCACCTAGGCCAGCCTTGGCTCGCCCACCCTCACCCGTCTGACTGGCTCGCCCAAGCCCTCGCCGCCAGAGCCAGGGTCGCGAGCCAGCTGAGCTCGCCCGGCGCCAGCTCGCGCCCTGCCTCGCCCAGCCCGGCGTCGCGCGCCCTCGCCAGCGTCGCCCGCCCGGCCGCGCCCTCGCCTGCCGCCTGTCCGTGTCGCCCGGTGCGTACAGATCGCGGCCGAGCGCGCCACAAGACACGTCGCGTCGCCCGAAAGCCGCCCGCTGATCGCGCGTCCCAGCGCCAGATCGCAGGCCCCCGCGTCGTGTCGCTCGCGCCCCCACGCCGTCTCTCGTGCGGCGCCGCGCGCGCCGCCTCCTAGCCGAGCAAGCTTCGCGCGCCCGTGCACACGCGCCCCTGCGCCCAAGCGCGCCAGCAGTACTTTGGTCGCCTAGCCCGTCTGCAAACGCTGTTAGTGTCGGCGCGCCTCGTGAGTTGCTCCTTGAGCCGAGCCCCCGCTTTATTTTAGTGTATTTAGGGCTATTTTATGATTATTGATGTATTTGTTTGGCTCGATATAGGTTGCTCGGGTTTGATCGCAGCTTAATTTATTGTGTGTTGTTGCCTTCCACCGGTAAGGATTTCTTACCGAGTTGTGTGGGCCTCCGCGATATTGTCATGATTTTGCCTTGCTTGTTTGTTTGTCGATCATTATGAGCATGATAATAATAGAGCAACTTTGATTGATTTTCTGCTAGCATGTTTGCTTGATATTACATGTTAGTGCCATGCTAGGTTTGTTCTCGCAAAGATGTTTGTGATTCCCGCTAAGCTCGTAGTATCATGCTAGGTAGTATGATTGATGTCGGTCTTTGCTTGCTAGCCGAGAATCATTGCTTTTTCCCCAGACTCTTAGATAGAGTTGTAGGGTTTGTCATCATCTAGAGGCTGAGCGGACATAACGTACTTTGTCCCCACTGATCGGGAGTAGTGTGCGACGCATAACGTATCTTGCTTCCCCCCCTGGTCACTAAGGTGGATTTAGCTCAGGTCGGGAATATATGTGGGCAAAGCATAACGTATCTTGCTACCCCGCCCGACCAGCCAAATTGTGGAATTAGCTACCCACTTCGGCATAGCCTAGTTTGTAGCTGCTAGAGCGGAACCCCGCCACGGTGTAAGCTTCGCCTTGGCCGCCTCTTAGCTTCGTGTCGGTGGACCAAGCCGCACGATGAGCGCCGAGGGCCTCGCGCTACTGTGATCAGTGACACCGCTTCCGAGTCTTAGGCATGCGTACATGGCCCGCGTAGTTTGCCCTTAGGCCCCCGCATTTACGCCGGTTGCAGAAGAGCATGCGGTGAGCGCGCACACGCGTTAGTTGCCGGCCGGAGAGCTCCCCGGCTAATGTTCGTGAGTACACCATTCCTTCCGTTAGAGCGACCTCGGTACTCTCCCGTAAGTCCAGATTAGCAAGGGTAAGAGGCCCTTGAGGACATCCTTGGGATCGGTTTTTGAGTGATCAACCCGGCCGAGGAGAAAGACCTCGAGAGATGTCCTGTGATTGGTTAGGATAACCAATCATTAGGCCGAAGTAGGAGGTTTCCGATGACTCCGCATCTTTCTTTGTAAGCTCGTTGAGCTATGATCCATGTTGGTAGCCGTGTTTGCTTGCATGCTTTGGTACTAGATGGTTGATTATATCGTATTGTACCCCTGGTTGGGGATTCTTCTTGAGTAATTCGTTACTCACCCTTACTTATCTTTCAGAAAACCATGGCGCGAGGCGGATGGCCGAGGAGGAGGCGTGATCATGGAAAACCCGTTGTTCATCTTTGAGTCTTGTATTTATGTTTTAAATGTCCTCTGAATGCATGTAGTTGGGCACGGAGCCCTAGGTTGTTTTATGAATGTATTTCCGGATTCTAGCATTTTTGTAAATGTTGTAAAGCTTGTATGATTTAAATAAATCTCTGATCAGAGTAAGTTTTGGAAATGTATTTGTCTTGGAACAGGTGCTTGGAAACAGGGACAGGTTTCAAGAATTTTGTATTGACTTTTTAAATAAACTCTTGCCGATTTTTGGTTTTTACTTAGAATCCGAAACAACCCTATTGCAAATTCTAGTGTTGATTTGTATGCATGCATTGAGGTAAGGGCCCATTTAGAGCCCCATTCGGGTTAGGTCCTTACAGTTGGTATCAGAGCTCAGAGTCATAGATTCTGTAGACTGACCTTTGTTGTTGGTCGTTTTTCCATGATCATCAAGACTGGCGATCATCAGTACGCCTAAGTTCTTGCTTTAAAGAAAAAGGGTAAGATTTACAATACTTTTCATCTAGCTTTTATGCCTTGTGTTGTGTAGCGAGACGAAGCGGTGTTCGACTCGTTGTTTGTTTGGGCTTAGTGAGCCATCATGCCAACTTTCTTGATCACGCAGCGATTTGTTTAGCAGCTTGTTGAGGTATCCAGATAGATTCGGATGCCCCTGGGACATCGTTCCCGAGGGAGGTAGAGCTTAGACTCCCATTGGCCATTTGTGGCCCGATTCTTTATTTTTCCCCAGTGAGAGGGTGGAGGTGCTTCGTGCGCGATCGCCATTATGTTGATCGCACCTGCAGGAGCAGGGCGCTTGGCATGTCCGACCGAGGAGTTGGACCGATCGTGTTGATGTTGAGGCCACGTCCGGGGTTGTTAGGCCCGCATGCCGATTTGGCCCCTGGCGATTGAGTTGTCTAGAGGAGGGGGTAGAGACTAGCGGCGCCTCGAGTGAGACTCCTTGAGCGAGAGTGTGCTCCAATGCATGAGAGATTTGATGGCGTGTCTTTAGCTATCGAGAGCGGAGACCCGTGCGCAGCTTTGTAGCGCGTAGTGAGGAGTCCCGGCACACAGATAGCCCACCGACAGAGTTTGTTTCAAAGATTTTCCCCAAAGAGCTCTTGTAGCCCCAGAGGTTCCCGGGAGGGCATGATCAGCAGGTTTTTTCAGATGAGTTGGTTGGCGTTGATGGAGCCACCCAGTTTGGCAAATGGATGCCTGTAGAGCTCGATGTTTTAGTAAGTCCTGCTGGCTAGTAGTAAGGTAGTTGGCCAGTTTGAGTTTAGCATCCGTGTGTTGGGATGCCCTCATTGCTCGAGGCCGAGGTGTGCCGTTCCTGTGTTGTTTGGTTCATTAGATGGTGGTGGAAGTCCCTTGTGAGAGGTGGACTAGCAGAGTCTCCACCAATCGCCCGATTGTTTGGCAAGTTGCCGTGTTAGTGGCTTGAGGCAGATGAAGGGTCATCTTTGCCCCCTTGCGAGCTCCTTGTTGTTTAACGACCCGACTTCCTCGGATGTGGATTTGGTAGTAGTAGCACTTGAGGTGCATTGGTTGGTGTGCCACTTTGGCACTAAGTCTGGTTCAGGCTTGAGTTTGGCTTGGGCATAGCAGATGGTTCTATGCCGTTCGGAGTTCAGCGCACTCGTTTAGCCTTGGATCCATTTATGGCAGTTGCACCTGTATAGGTCGTGCCAGAGGGCTAGTTCAGTGGTAGTCGATGGACTACAAGCGAAAGGATGCTCGAGAGGAGCCGGAGCCTCTTCCCAAGAGTTTACGGAGGTTGAGTAAGTCAACAGATTGGTTGGTAAGTGTTGGTGTGCTTGAGCCTCGAGCTAGTGTTAAGGCCAAGAGTTTTCTTGTGGTTGGTAGTACGGTCAACTACCTTCGAGTGCCTTTATCTGAGGAAAGTTGAGCATCGTAGATGCGAGTTTGGTCCAGCAGAGGGACTCTGAGTTGGATGCTCATGAGATGAGCTGGATGCCTATGAGGCGAGTTGGATGCCATGATTCGAGTTGGATGCTTTTGAGGCGAGATGAGCTGATGCCTTGCGAGAGGATTTGGATGCCTTATGGGTAAGCACCCTTGGTAGAGGCTTGGTATAAAGTAAGTTTGGTGTGGCATGGTTATGCTTTTGGTAGAGCAAGGTTGCCTCAGCTTTGAGCATTGTGTGGAGTTGGAACTTTTGGTGTTTCTTCGGTTGGAGTTCAGTTGGAAACTGAACAAGAGCGGTGGTAGCAAAGCCGCCATGATTTACGATCGCCTTGGCTAAGAATGTTGTTTGGATCCTTTCCTTGGGTAGAAGCCTTGTTGAGAGGCTGATGTTTGAGTAGGAGGACGACGCATTCGGTAGCGTTTCGGGTTCTTCTTGGTTCCCAAGGAATTGGAGTTGGCCTGCATGGTTGAGATGCTGGAGAGAGTTGTGCATGTTCAGGCATTTGGCTGTTAGCTCGTTTGTCGGCCGTATGTGTCGGAGGGTGATCGGAGGATCCCTAGGTTGTGGAGAGCCTCTCCAAAGCTCAGTCAGGCCCAGGTAGTGAGTTTCAGTTGGCAAGCTGGAGCCGTGTAGTTTGTAGCCTCGGTTGAGTTGCTAGCAGTCTTGGTAGACTAGCTAGCTAGTGTTTGTTTGGAGTAAAGTCCGGATTGGTTCCGGTGAGGTGGCAAGTTGATGCTTGGTGTTGACCAAGGTGTGGTTTGGAGCTGCTAGTGATTTGCTTTGCTTGTGGGACGAATGGTTCGTGCCCAGTTGGTTGTTTTCCTATTTCCAAGATGTCGAGTTGCCCCGTTTGGCTTTTGGAGGTTCAGTCTAAGATGGACCCCTGTTGTTGCCCTGTGAGATGTAGATGTTGTTGCTCTAGTGGAGCAAGACAGTGAGCGTATGTGGAGCTCTCTGTCCTTTGGTTGTCTGCTTGTAAGAGCCGTTTCCTTCGGGGATTTGTCAGGTTACTCCTTTGGTCTTGGAATTGATGGTAGTGGTGCTAGCAAGAGGGAAAGATTTGTTGGCTACTTGGAAGTAGTCGTTTGTCCAGTTAAGCGGACTCTTGGATGGTGTTCTAGAGGCTGCAGTAAGGATTGTTTTGCTTCTTGTGAGTGTTTGGCCAAGATTTGGTTCTCTTGTTGTTTCGAGAGCTAGATCGGTTCTAGCTGGAGGGCGTTGCCCTGAGGTCTTTTTCCTAGTCAGGAAGTTTTGGGTGTTGCTTCCAAGAGAGTTGGTTGCTGTTGCCTTGGGTTTGAGAAAGTCAGCGAGCTTGTGTGAAGTCCGTTGCCCTTCAGAGTTTGCTTGTTGGGGAATTCGTTTCCTGTTTTTGTAGGAGTCAGCTTAGCTCATAAGTTGTGTATTTGATCAGAGTAGCGCAGCGGTCAGCCCAACGAGAGGGTCCCTGCTTTGTGTTGTTAGCAAGCAAGAGTTGTTTGTCCCATAAAGGGTGGTGGCCACCAGTAAGAGTTGTTTCGGCAAGTTGTTGGTTTTTTGGGGATTGAAGATTTCCCTTCCCCCTACTCTCTGTGGTGGTTGAGTAGCTCCCTGGATGTCAGCCTCGAGTGTTAGCTTCTGAGGTAGTCTTGCGGAATCGTGTGGCTCACGATCCGTAAACTTGGAGGTTGTCGTCATCCGTTTTCCTTGTGAGGTTTCGAGAGTGGAGCTTCTGGTTGGAAGATAAGTCTGGCCTAAGCGAAAAGGAGAAGTCTTTTGAGTAGCCAGTTGGATTTTAAGAGTTGAGAGGTAGCTTGGAGGCGAGCGTTGCTCGTTATAAGTTTGGGTTGAGTTCTGTTGAGCAAGCCCTTCTCGGGCTTTGTTCCTTGTTGTTGTGCGCTCGCAGTTGGAGTAGCAGAGCCATTTGAGTGAGTTGGCACGGAGGTGCCGTGGCTTTGGTTGGTAAAGCCATTGAGCTGTTTTCCTCAAGGTGTTGTGCCGTAGAGAGCTGCGTGATGGTTTAGTCCTTGCGTACCGAGTTTTCCTTGAGAGGAATTTTGGTGGTTTCCTTGCTGGCGATGTTTTCTTTGGCCAGTTGCTAGTAGATTTGCATGGAAAAGTTTGCTTTCGGCCGTTTGGTTTCTGGAATCTGGAAGGTTCAGTTGTTTGGCCAGTTTGTTGAAGGGTTGAGTTTGTTTGTTGTCAGCTGTGAGCTTCCAGAGGAGTTTTGCCAGTGCGTGGTGTAGAGCTTCATAGCTTGTGGCCACCCTCGAGATTGCCGAGAGTAGCACCGCACCGTTTAGAGTTGGTGCGAGTTGAGGACGTGGTTTGCCGTCTGCTCCCTTGGAGTTCATGTATCCCAAAGATGGATGGCATTGTGGCCTTGAGTTTTGAGAACCCAAGAGAGTTTTGGTTCTCGAAGAGGGCTAGTGTTGTTGGCCGAGAAGTTCAGTTGGCTGGATCAGTGGAGTTTTCCTGGAGCTATTTCGTCTTAGGACTTTCGAGGACGAAAGTCTTATAAGGAGGGAGTATTGTAACAGCCCAGTTTTCTATTCCAGTTTTCGAGGTGCCTTCGGGTCAAGATTCGGTTGTTTGGTTGGGTTTTAGAGCCGTTTGGCCCCTTGGGGGTATTTTTGGTCTTTTGGCTCTCCGGGCAGGATTTGTGGTTTTCAGGGCTTCGAGGTATCTCCTGCCTTTGTCGAGGCTTGTTTGTTGGTGGCTGCGAGTCCCGTGGTGTTTGGGCTAGTCGGTTGGATGCTCGGTTGTGGTTTGGGCTTTGGCAAAGTGATGGTTGGTTGTGTGATTCTTTTGGGATTCGAGCCCGAGCCTTTAGTGTTGCTTTGGGAGTTGGATTTAAGTGAGTTTGATTGATTGGAAAAGATTTCTTTGATCGGGTCTCGAAGGAGGAAGCCGGGAAATGGGATTTTGAGGTTTTAAGTGGATAAGGATGGAAAATGGAATTTAAAATCCCATTTTTCCCTTTTTTCCCATTTTCCTTTTTATTTCTCTTTTTCTTTTCTTTTTTTTTTTCCCCAAAATCAATTTTCTCTCTCTCTCTCTTTCTCTCTCCCCGAGCCCCCCACCTAGGCCAGCCTTGGCTGCCCAATGACCCGTCTGACCCACTGGCTCGCCTAAAGCCCAGCCGGCCAGAGCCAGCGTCGCGAGCGGCCAGAGCTTGCCCGAGTGCCTAAAGCGCCCCCGCCTCGCCGCGTCGTCGCCGCCTGCGCGCGCCCGCGCCGCCTGGTCCATGTCGCCCACCGGCAGATCTTGTCCGAGCCGCCGCACGCCATGCAGTCGCGTCGCGTCGCCGAGCCTCGCCAGCTCGATCGCGCGTCCGAAAGGCTAGATAGCGCGCCCGCGTCGTGTCGCTCGCGCCACGCTCGCCGTCTCATGTCTTGAGCCGCGCGCCGCGCCGCCAGCGCCAGCGAGCAGCGCGCGCGCCACGCGCGCCCAGCCCGACCCCTTTGGTCGCCTAGCCCGTCGCGACCCGGCTTCGTTCAGTGTCGGCCGCGCCTCGTGAGTTGCTCCCCGAGCCGAGCCTGCTTATTTTAGTGTATTTAGGGCTATTTTATGATTATTGATGTATTTGTTTGGCTCGATATAGGTTGCTCGGGTTCGATCGCAGTTAATTTATTGTGTGTTTTGCCTTCGGCCGTAAGGATTTCTTCTTACGAGTTGTGTGGCCCTGCGCGATATTGTCATGATTTTTCCTTGCTTGTTTGCTGACTGTTATGAGCATGATAATAATAGAGCATCTTTGATTGATTTTCTGCTAGCATGTTCGCTTGATATTACATGTTTGTGCCATGCTAGGTTTGTTCTGCCAACATGTTTGTGATTCCTGCTTAAGCTCGTAGTATCATGCTAGGTAGTATGATTGATGTCGGTCTTTGCTTGCTAGCCAGGAATCATTGCTTTTTCCCTGTACTCTTAGATAGAGTTGTAGGGTTTGTCATCATCTAGAGGCTGAGCGGACATAACGTACTTTGTCCCCACTGATCGGGAGTAGTGTGTGACGCATAACGTATCTTGCTTCCCCCCCCCGGTCACTAAGGTGGATTTAGCTCAGGTCGGGAATAAAGTGTGCGCAGCATAACGTATCTTGCTACCCCGCCCGACCAAATTGTGGAATTAGCTACCCACTTCGGCATAGCCTAGTTTGTAGCTTTGCTAGAGCGGAACCCTGCCACGGTGTAAGCCTGCCTTGGCCGGTTCTTAGCTTCAGGTCGGTGGACCAGGCTGCACAGATGAGCGTCGAGGGCCTCGCGCTACTGTGATCAGTGACACCGCTTCCGAGTCTTAGGCATGCGTACCTGGCCTGCGTAGTTTGCCCTTAGGCCCCGCATTTACGCCGGGTTGCGAGAAGAACATGCGGTGTGCGCGCTGCACGCGTTAGTTGCCGGTTCGGAGAGCTCCCCTGCTAATGTTCGTGAGTACACCATTCCTTCCGTTAGAGCTCGACTTCGGGTACTCTCCGTAAGTCCAGTTAGCAAAGGTAAGAGGCCCTTGAGGACATCCTTGGGATCGGTTTTGAGCCGATCAACCGGGTGAGGGAGAAAGACCCTCGAGAGATGTCCCGAGATTGGTTAGGATAACCAATCATTAGGCCGAAAGTAGGAGACTTCCGATGACTCCAGATCTTTCTTTGTAAGCTCGTTGAGCTATGATCCATGTTGGTAGTTTGTTTGCTTGCATGCTTTGGTACTAGATGATTGATTATATCGTATTGTACCCCCGTTGGGGATTCTTCTTGAGTAATTCGTTACTCACCCTTACTTATCTTTCAGAAACCATGGCGCGAGGCGGGATGGGTGGAGGAGGAGCCGTGATCATGGAAAACCCGTTGTTCATCTCTGAGTCTTGTATTTATGTTTTAAATGTCCTCTGAATGCATGTAGTTGGGCACGGAGCCCTAGGTTGTTTTATGAATGTATTTCCGGATTCTAGCATTTTTTTAAATGTTGTAAAGCTTGTATGATTTAAATAAATCTCTGATCAGAGTAAGTTTTGGAAATGTATTTGTCTTGGAACAGGTGCTTGGAAACAGGGAACAGTTTCAAGAATTTTGTATTGACTTTTTAAATGAACTCTTGCCGGTTTTTGGTTTTTACTTAGAATCCGAAACAACCCTATTGCAAATTCTAGTGTTGATTTGTATGCATGCATTGAGGTAAGGGCCCATTTAGAGCCCCATTCGGGTTAGGTCCTTACAACGCCTCACCTGTTGCCTCCCTTGCCCAACCCGGTGCCTTCTCGGTTGGTAAATTTCCGAGCCTCCACCCTTTGGACTTCGTGATTTTAGTTGCTATTTATTTAAATAGGATATTTTATTACTTGCTTAGGTCGCTCGGGTTCGCTTAAAAGCTCGAGGGTCGGTTGTAGATTCGTGATAGTTACTTTCCACTTGTTTCCAGGTAAGGACTTCTTACTTGGGGTTGTGTGGACCCTGCGAACACTTGTTAGCATATTGATTTTTCATAACTGTATGAGTTTCTAGTGGATAGGCTTCATGTTTGCTTCTGATTCATGTTCGAGTTAAGTTTGTATTCCGTTAGTTCCGTGTTAGGTTTTGACATGTTAGGTTTAGTATAGAAGATAGTAGGAGGGTCTAGTGTAAGTCCCGCTCGGGTAAGACCCCGATGGACAAAATGGGAGGTGTAAGGCCCGATGGGCATCCTAGGTGTGTAAGGCCCCACCGGGCATCACCGATTACGGAGGTGTAAGGCCGATGGGCATCCTAGGTGTGTAAGGCCCCACCGGGCATCACCGATTCTGGAGGTGTAAGGCCCGATGGGCATCCTAGGTGTGTAAGGCCCCACTGGGCATCACTGATTCTGGAGGTGTAAGGCCCGATGGGCATCCTAGGTGTGTAAGGCCCCACTGGGCATCACTGATTTTGGAGGTGTAAGTCCCGATGGGCATCCTAAGTGTGTAAGGCCCCACTGGGCATCACTGTGTCCTAGGTTGTGTAAGGCCCGAAGGGCATCCAAATGTAGGACCTAGGAGAGGCTGTAGACGGAAGCCCTTGGGTAGGCTCGCCCTTGAAGTAGCTCATAGCCTAAACCAACCGTTCCCGCTCTAAGTCATTGTATGGTTGCTTGTCCGTGTGCTAGATGAGTTGTTTCGTATTGTACCCCTGTTGGGGATTCTTCTCGAGTATTTCGTTGCTCACCCTTATTCTCTGTGGTTTTCCATCGTAACTTGGGACAGAGAAATTTGGATGGCTAGGAGGAGGCTCATTGGATGATCATGGATAGCGGACTCACGAGTTGCACGCTTCTTTTCTTTGGTTTCTTTATGATTTAGCATGTAGTGGGACTTGGGTCCCTAGGAAAAACACTCAAAAACTATTTTATGATTCTCATACCATTTCCCTTGATTTGTTTTAAGAAAGTACTGATCAATCATTTACTTGTTTTATTTAATTGGAATTATGGATTTGTTTTAAATATGCCTACTGCAAAGTTTTAAATCTCAAGCTCTGAATGACGTTTTACATTCTTAATCATGCATGCTAAGTAAGGACTTTAGGTTAGAGACCGTTTCTTAGGTCGGGTCCTTACAAGTGGGCACAGTTATTTTTGGAGCAGATTGTTCGGTACCACGGGGTACCGGCGAAGATAGTGTCAGATCGGGATTCTCGGTTCACATCCCGCTTCTGGAGAGCGCTCTAGAAGGGTATGGGAACTGAGTGCAGCTTTAGCACTACCTTCCACCCTCAAACCGATGGTCAGACCGAGAGGGTGAATCAGATTCTGGAAGATATGTTGAGATCATGTGTTTTGGACTTTCCAGGCAGTTGGGACCAGTACCTGTATTTAATGGAGTTCGCTTACAATAACAGCTATCAGTCGACTATTCAGATGGCTCCTTTCGAAGCGTTATATGGTAAGCGTTGTAGATCCCCGGTGTTTTGGGAAGAGGTTGGTGATAGACAGGTTCTGGGACCCGAGTTACTTCAGATGACGAATGACGCAGTGCAGAACATCAGTGCTCGCATGTTGACAACACAAAGTAGGCAGAAAAGTTACGCAGATGTGAGGCGTAGAGATTTGGAGTTTGAGGTTGGTCAACATGTTTTTCTGAAGGTAGCACCAATGCGTGATGTGTTAAGGTTTGGGAAGCGAGGCAAATTGAGCCCCAGGTTTGTAGGGCCGTTTGAGATCCTTAAGCGGATCTGACTAGTGGCCAATCGGTTAGCCTTGCCTCCGTCTTTGGCAGCGGTGTATAATGTGTTCCATGTTTCAATGCTGAGGCAGTACGTGGCAGATCCATCGCATGTGCTAGAGTATGAGCCCAGAGTTCAGTGAAGATTTATCCTTCGAAGAGAAGCCCGTTCAGATTTTGGCTCGTGAGTGCAAGGTTTTGCGCAATCGGGAGATAAGCTTAGTAAAGGTTCTTTGGAGGCATGAGAGGGCAGAGGAAGCGACGTGGGAGTTAGAGGATGAGATGAGGACTCATTACCTGGAGCTGCTCCAGTCTTAGGACTTTCGAGGACGAAAGTCTTTTAAGGGGGGAGTATTGTAACGGCCCAGATTTCCATTTCGGTTTTCCAGGTACTCTCGGTTCAGTATTAGGGCAATCGGTTGGGCAGTTAGAGCATTTTAACCCTTAGGGGTATTTTGGTCTTTTTGCTCCCCAGTCAAGATTTGGGATTTGAACCTTTGCCTTTGTGATTTATTAAGTGAGTTTCATTATTGGAAAAGATCGCTTCAGCCGGGTCTCGAAGAGGAAGCCAAAATGGGATTTTTTTTAGGGATTTATTTTAATGGATTTTAATGCATTTAAAATGGGATAAGTATGGATTAAATAAATAAAAGAAAATCCCCAAATTTCCCCATGTGTTTTAATTTTCATTTTCTCTCTCTCTCTCTCTCTCTCTCTCTCTCTCTCTCTCTCTCTCTCTCTCCTCACCCGACCCCTAGCCAGCCTGGAGCCCCCCTGCTCGCCCCAGCTCGCCTAGCCATCCGCACCACGCCGAGCCACCCCGCGCCAACGCGTTCTGGCCCCTTGGCTCCTTGACCAGCCCTCGCCAAGATCCGACGACCACGCCAGCGCCAGCTCGCCCCGCATCAGGTCGTCCAGCTCTGTAGCTTGCCGCACCCGAGCGCCCGAGCGTCCCTGTAGCGCCGCTCGCCTTCGCCTATCCGAGCCCGCGCCCTCGCGTTCCTGTAGCGCCGCTCTTCTTCGCTGATCCGATGCCGAGAGCCCTTGCACCCACAGCTCGCCGCGCACGCCAGACGCCTCCACGCCCCAGCGCCCGCCTTCCTACATGCGAGCACTGCCTGGCGAGCCAGCGCTCCCAGCCAGCCCCTTTCTTCACGGCCTTGCCCCCACTGAGTTGGTTTGGTCGAGCCGTGTGTTTTCTCGATTGGTAATTCCCGAGCCTTTTCCTTCTTTGGGTCCTGAGTTGTAAGGACCCGACCCAAGAAACGGTCTCTAACCTAAGGTCCATACTTAACATGCATGAATAAGAATATAAACATCATTTAGAGTCGGAAGTTTAAAACTTTGCGATAAACACTTTTAAAACAAAATCATGATTTCAATTAAAATAAACAGGTAATTGACTGATCAGTACTTTCTTAAAACAATTCAAAGGAAAACGATGCGATAACATAAAATAGTTTGAGTACTTTTCCTAGGGACCCAAGTCCCACTACATGCTAAATCATTAAGGAAAACATTTAAAGAAACGTGCGACCCAGTCGTCACTATCCATGATCATCGAGCCGCTCCTCCTAGCCATCCAAATCTGTCCCAAGTTACAGTGGAAAGCCACGAAAAATAAGGGTGAGCAACAAGTTACTCAAGAAGAATCCCCAATCGGGTACAATACGAAATCATCTCATTTAGCACATGGACAAGCAATCATACAAAGACTTAGAGCGAAACGGTTGGTTAGGCTATGGGCTATTTCTAGGGCGAGCCTGCTCAAGGGCTCCCATCAACAATCACTCCTAGGTCCTACGCTTGGATGCCCTTCGGCCTTACACAATCTAGGACTCGGTGATGCCCAGTGGGGCCTTACACACTTAGGACACAAAGTGATGCCCGGTGGGGCCTTACACACTTAGGATACAGTGATGCCCAGTGGGGCCTTACACACTTAGGATGCCCATCGGGCCTTACACCTTCAGTATCAGTGATGCCCAGTGGGCCTTACACACCTAGGATGCCCATAGGGCCTTACACCTCCAGAATCAGTGATGCCCAGTGGGCCTTACACACCTAGGATGCCCATAGGGCCTTACACCTCCAGATGTCCATCGGGTCTTGCCCGAGCGGGACCCCGAACTAGTTACCTCTACGGCCCTCTAAACTATACATCACACGTCTAACCGTAACTTGGATCTAACAGCATACAATAGGCAGCATGGTTCTATCAAGATAGGAAAGCCTAGCATGGAACTAACGGGATGTAAACATGTCACGAACATGAATCAAAAGAAAAACATGAAACCTATCACTAGAAACTCATATAATTACAATAATCAACGTGCTATCAACTATTCGCAGGGTCCACACAACCCCGGGTAAGAATCCTTACCTGGAAATAAGTGGAGGTTGATTATCCCGAATCGAATAACGACCCTCGAGCTTTTAAGTGAACTCGAGCAACCTAAACAAGTAATAAAATATCCTAATTAATAGACAGCATCTAAAAGCAGAAAGTCCAAAGGGTGGAGGCTCGGGAATTTACCAACCGAGAAGGCACATGTAACGACCCAGGTTTTTCTTCCCGGTCTTCCAGGTATGCCCTAGGGGTAATTTGGTAATTTGGTCGGGCCGTCATGGTCGTTTGTGTCTTTTCCAGCTACTAAAATTATTGGATGGTTTTATGTAGGTTTTTGGAGGGGTTTGAGGTTTGGTTTGAGCAAGGTTTGATGCAAAAGTAAAAATAAAGGAATTTGTCTTTGCAAAGGGGTTTGAACCCGGGTGTCCTGGGAAGCTTGTAGAGATGTGTGCCAATTGAGCCATTAGGTTCTCTTGTTACTCTTTCTGCATCACATCTTAGTTAACCTTGGATTTTGGAGTTTTGGTGCATTTGGTTAAATGAAATAGAATTAGGTTTATTCCATCTTCTTCTCCAAAACTCCTCTTGGCCGCACAAGCTCTCCCTCTCCATTGCCTTGCCGAGTTCTTCATCCTTGCGGCTCCTTTGGATCGATCATCATCATTCCGGGTAGGTATCGATCTTCCTCTTCTTCTTCTCATCCGTTTGGTGTCTTTGTTTGGCCAAGTGTGTTTGTGTTGATTGCGGCCCGGTAGAGAGAAGCCCGGCCAAGCAGAGAATCGTCGCGCGTCCAACCGGCCACCAAGACGCCCAGATCTGCTGGCGGCCTCGCCAAGACGCCAGATCCGCCTAGCAGCCTTGCCGTTCGTCCGGCCGAAGAAGCTAGCCTTGTCGCTCGGCGGCCACGTCCCACGCGAGATCTCATCTAAGCAGCCGCCGCGACGCCCGAATCGCGCCAAAGAAGCAGCCTCAGATCGCCGTTCGTCCTCGCCCGATCGCTCGCCACGAAAGAGGCCCTCGCCAGCGCCGCGCGCGCGTCAAGCGCGTCGCGTCGCCCATCGCGACGCCGCTCGCCGTGTCCGCTTGCCGAACCGCTTCGCCCGCCGCGTCAAGACGTTCGCCCGCGTCGCGCGTCCTGCCGAAAGCACGCCGTGTCCGCATCGCGCCACGCGCCGCCGTCGTGCGCGTCGCGCGCGCTGCGCTTTCGCCGAGTCCGTCTGTCGTGTGCACACAGCCAGCGCGCGCCCATCGCCATTCAGCGCGCAGCGGCGCCAACTTCGGCCGTGCCCGCCTGCCAGCCGGCCCGTTGCCGTGTCGCGGTGCCGTGTGAGTGCTCCCGAGCCGAGCCTCTTTGTTTTATTATATTTTTAGGGATATGGTTATGATTGTTACTATGTTTGTAGGTTCTCGATAGCTAGCTCGGAAGTGTTCGCGACTTCTAGGAATTTGTGTGTAGAAGTCTTCCGACCAAGGTAAGGATTTCTTACCGGGTTGTGTGGACCACTGCGGTATATTTGTGATTGTTGTTTTGTATGCACGTATGATTACTAGCATGTTTAGCCCTAGGTGCTCTGCTTACGAATTCTCGATGGCATGAACTCTTGTATTGTTTCTCATGTTAGCCCATGCTAGGTTGTTCTATTCTAGCATGTTCGATACTGCTTCTTGCTTCGTAGTATCATGCTAGGTTCCTTGTATCCATTGAGCACGTATTGGACTGCATTGATTGAATCGTTATTATTGTTAAGGTTTAGAATTCGGGTAGATAGCATCATCCGGGCCCGATGCATAAAGTATCTTGCATCTATGGCAAGGACGTTCGAGACGTTCTCCGTCCTTGGACCCCGTGAGGGATTAGCTATCCCAACCGGTAGGCCCCGCAATCTTGGGTGAGGGTGGCGCGTCTAAGCGATGCCCCAACGGTCGGGATGATGACTTGGCAATGCCTAGTCCTGGCAGCCGGCACGTCCTCGGCGTGTTCGGCGGTAGCCCTGATTGCCACCGCTAAGGTAAGGACGGCTTCTGGTGTAAGCCTACCATGACCCGTTCCTTAGCCTCAAAGTGCGGTGGTACAGTGACATAGTTCACGTGTCCGTGTCTCACACCCCTATGTCGGTGACACCGATCCGTAGATTTAGTTAGGCGTGGTATCCGGATATGGGCGCTTGCCACTGGACCCGGCACCCCCATAGTGCAGTAGAAGCACGCGGTGCATCCTTACGCTCATTCTGTACGCCCGACCGGAGAGCTCCTCGGGATCTTGAGCTAGTGCACCTTTCGTGATCGAGCGAGATGAGCGGTGGCCGGGACTTGTTCCCGTATAGTGCGCGTTAGTGTGTCGTGGTATTTCCGGACTAAGACCCCGAGTTGGCATCCGAGGTCCAAGTGTGGACTTAGCTATGTGCTCCGCTCTGTGTTTGTACTCATAGCTTGCATACATTCTTCTAGATGATCATGTATATCGTATTGTACCCCGCTTGGGATTCTTACTGGTAATTCGTTACTCACCCTTATTCTCCGTGGTTTTCCACGGTAATCAAGGCGGGAGACAGGATGGGTGAAGGAGGAGCTGTGATCATGGAATCTGCTTTGTCATCTCGATTATTTTATTTTATCATGACTCTTGACTTTTGTTATTTCCCCGAATGCATGTAGACGGGCACAGAGCCCCGGGATGTTTTCTTACGTTTTATGGATTCCAAAGATATTTGTACTTGTGGATTGTTTTAATGGTTTAAATAAATCTCTGATCGTAGTATGCTTTTAGAAATGTATGTTTTGGTTGTTGAATGTTTCAGATTTTACTTGGGATCCAAATGTATTTTTCATAATGTCTTTTATTTTCACTACATGCATTGGGGTAAAGGCCCATTTAGAGCCCCTTTTGGTCGGGTCTTTACAGTTGGTATCGAGCTCGAGTCATAGATTCTGTGAGACCCACCTTTGTTGTAGGTCTTTCTTCCATGATCACAAGCACTCCGGCGAGTCATCAGTGCGCCTAGATTTATTGTTTTAGAAAGGAAAAGGGTTAAGAATTTACAATACCTATCATCTAGTGTATGCCTTGTTTGGTGTTGTGGAATGGTGACAAAGTGTGTTTGATTCGTTGTTGGTTTGGATGTAGATCGCCAAACATGCGATCCACCCGTCATCGAGAGGAGGTTCGAGAGCGGTGTCGAGGTATCGGGATCGGATCTCGACATCGCAGGACATCGTCCCAAGCGGACACCGATGGCATTCCACCAGCCAGCTCCTCCTGTTACGCCTAGAGCGGGCGTTGAGGCGATCGAAAGCGCCGTGAGATCGCTCCCCGGAGCAGAGTTTGCCGAGTCTATGAGGGCTTTTATGGTCAGCATGTTGAGTGACCAGAGGGCGAAGACCTGTGCCTTGTTGGCGTGCAGCAATGGAAGAGTCCCGAGCCCGATCGAGCAAAACTGACTTGATTGGTTCAAAGAAAGCTCGGTAGCACCTCCAGCTCCTCAGAGCAAGTAGCCCCAGAGGCGGATATGGCGGAGGGTGCCGAGGAATTGGGTAGGTGGTGAAGGATTTTGTGAAGTGGAAGCTTTGAGAAGTTTGATGCCACCGGTGATGCGCTAGCGGCGGCCGTGTGGATTGCCCATTTGGAGTACACCTTCACGATCATGGTGTGCCCCGATATTCGAGGCCGAGATGTGCGGCTCATGTGCTAGGAGGCACAAAGAGATGGTGGTGGGAGTCCACCTTGAGCGAGACCACTGGGTCTCCACCCGCTACTTGGGAGTTCTTCAAGGCCGAGTTCAAGGTAAAGTTCATCGGTGATGAGGCTCAAGAGAAGATGGTGGAGCTCTTCCGGAGACCTCAAGCGTGGTTCGATTCCATTGAGGAATATGAGCGCAAGTTCTCGAGTATGGATATTTTGCTCCTCGCCTGATTGCCACCCCGGAGTGAAGATTCGGAAGTTCATATCCGGATTGAGGCGGGTGTTTCCCGAGATGTCGTGGCTCGTGCCCCGACACTTATGCTAGGGCCATCCCAGCTTGGCCACGATCTATAATGGGAAGTATCCTGCTGGCGGGTGGTTGCCGCTCTGCTCAGGCGTCCTGCTTCACCAGCGATGGGCGAAGAGAAAGTTTGAGTTTAGGGGTGGCGGCGCCGCCGCCAAGGGCGATTCCAAAACGGGATCGGCATAGGACCCCGATCCGCTTTCGGCCTCGCAGCCGGCGGTCCCGAGCGAGTTCCTCGCTTGTGCTTCTTGCGGGAGGACCCACACCGAGCTTGCGAGACGGGGCGTGAGTGTGTTTTCATTGTGGTAAAGAGGACATATGATCCGTTTCGTCCTCACCAGCCAGCAGCGGCGACAGTCGGTGTTTGCTACGACCGTCAGAGGCCGAGCGTCACGGATGCCACTTGTGGCGATGCGCTTCTTGTTTTAGATCACTGCGCATTTGTCTTGTTTGATTCTGTTCTCACGATTCATTTGTATCTGTGTTGTTTGGCTTGAGCATGCTAAGTTGAGACTAGAGCCTCTAGGTTTTGAGTTATTCAAGGCAACTCCTTCCGGGAGTTAGTATGTTGGCTAGAGATAAGATTAGGGATGGCCGGATCGAGATATCCGGAGAGTTGCTTGTGGCTACGCTCATAGTTCTCGCCTATGAGCGGTTTTGATGTGATTCTTGGTATGGAGTGGTTAGTTTGCTAACCACGCGTTGATTGACCGCCACCGAAAGAAGTAGTGTTCAGACCGCCAGGTCGGCCAGCCTTTAAGTTTCGTGGAGTCCGTGGTGGAGTTTGCCCGCCGATGGTGTCACCGTGAAAGCTCGTTGTTTGCTAGCTCATGGAGCTTGGGGCTATTTAGCCAAGTTGTGCGGAAGAGCCGCCTCGCCGTGCTGTCGATCAAAGTGCCGGTGCGTGCGGAGTTCGCGGATGTGTTTCTGAGGAGTTACCGGGTTGCCCCAAAGAGAGAGGTTGACTTCATTATTGAGCTCGAGCAGGACCCTCCCTATCTCGAAGGCTCCATATCGCATGGCGCCAGCCGAGTTAAAGGAATCAAGACTCGATTGCGGGAGATGTTAGACCGAGGGTTCATCCGTCCGAGTGTGTCCCCGTGGGGAGCACCCGATTCTGCTTGTTAAAAAGAAGGATGGTTCTATGCGCTTATGTATTGATTACCGCGAGCTTAATAAGGTGACAAAGAAGAATAAGTATCCGTTGCCCCGTGACGATGATTTGTTCGATCGCCTTGAGGAGCTTCGTGTTCTCCAAGATAGATCGAGATCCTGTTACCATCGATTGCGGATCGGGGATGCCGACATTCCTAAGACGACTTTTCTGTCCGTATATGGTCACTATGAGTTTGTGGTTATGTCGTTTGGATTGACCAATGCCCCACCGCGTTCATGGACATGATGGATAGGGTGTTCAAGTCATTTTTGGACAAATTTCGTCATTGTGTTCATTGACGATATTCTGATTTATTCGAGGTCTAAAGAAGACCATGCAGAGTATTTGAGACGATTATTGGCGGCTTTGAGGGAAACCACTTTATGCGAAGTTTTCCAAATGTGATTTCTGGTTGGAGCGGTGTGGCCTTCCTAGGCCACGTGGTTTCGAGAGATGGTATAGCCGTGGACCCCGCGAAGATTGAGGCCGTGAGTTCATGGGCCAAGCCGACTTCAGATTCTTTCTAGATTCGCAGACTTTACGGGTTTGGCGGGTTACTACCGTCGGTTCGTCAAGGACTTTTCTGCTTTAGCCTCGCCCCTCACTCGTCCGACGAGGAAGGGTGTCGAGTTTGTTTGGGACAAAGAGTGTGATGAGAGCTTTGCTGTGCTCAAGCGTAGTTTGACTTCAAAGACTGTGTTGGCGATCCGGAGGGGACAGTGGTTTCGTGGTCTACAATGATGCTTCCAAGTTTGGATTAGGTTGTGTGTTGATGCAAAGACGGGAAGGTCATTGCCTATGCTTCCGTCACCGGCCGTATGGAGCGAAACTACCCGACTCATGATATGGAGTTGGCGGCGGTGGTGTTTGCAATCAAGATTTGGAGGCATTACCGTATGGTGAGCGGATTCGAGATGTTTACCGATCACCGAGCCTCAAGTATCTGTTTACTCGTAAGGAGTTGAATATGAGGCGAGGAGATGGTTAGAGTTGGTAAAGGATTATGATCATGAGATTTTGTACCATCCGGTAAAGCCAACGTAGTGGCCGATGCTTTAAGCGAGAAAGACGTCGCACTCTGCGGCGTTGTTGAGTTCCCACCCGTTTGCGAGAGAGAGTTCGAGCGGGCCGAGGTTGCGATGTTGTTGGGAGAGGTTACCGCTGTGGTAGCTCAGATTGACTGCTCACCCGTCGATTCGGCAAATGGATTATAGACACCAGGTTGGGTGACCCCGCACTTAAGAGATTGGTTGATGAGTTAGTGCTTGTGGTGACTTTGACTTTGTGTATTCCCAGACATGTGGGTTGACTTATAGAGGCCGGTTGTGTGTTCCGACATTGCAGTTTGCGAGCCGAGTTGCTCTCTGAGGCCCACGATTCCCCTTTTGCTTGGCACCCCTGGTACCAAGATGTATCAGACCTTAAGCGGACCTTCCGTGGATGGGAATGAAGAGAGATGTGGCAGAGTTTGTCACCGTGTCTCACTTGTCGCAAGTGAAGGCACCCAGCAGAGGCCACCGGTTTATGTTGCAATGACCGAGTGTACCCAGTGGAAATGGGAAGAGATCTCCATGGACTTTATATCCGGTTTGCCAAGGACTCAGAGGAAGTTCTCTCGATTTGGGTGATAGTCGACCGTTTGACCAAGAGCGCACACTTCATTCCCGGTAGGGACACTTATACCGTGGAGCAGATGGGGCGCGCATTGCTTTTGGAGCGAGATCATCCGTTATCATGGTGTGCCGGTGAGGATTGTGTCGATCGTGACTCGCGGTTCACTTCTCGTTTCTCGGAGAGCGCTCCGAGAGGGTTTGGGCACAGAGTGCGATTTAAAGACAGACTTTTCACCCTCGGAGACGGATGGTCGACCGAGAGAGTGAATCGATTCTCGAGGATATGTTGAGGGCTTGTGTGTTGGATTTCCCGGCGATTGGGACCAGATGCATCATACTTGATGGAGTTTGCCTATAACAATAGTTACCAGTCGGCGATCTGGATGGCTCCATTCGAGGCATTGTATGGTAAGCGTTATCGGTCCCCGTGTTCGGGAAGAGGTTGGTGATAGACAGTTTTGGGTCCCGAGTTCTGCGCAGCTTGACCAATGGTGCAGCGAGAAGATTAGAGCTCGTATGTTGACAAATTCAGAGCGAGCAGCAGAGAGTTACGCCGATGTTCGGCCGAGATTTGGAGTTTGAGGTTGGTCGGCATGTGTTCCTTAAGGTTGCTCCGATGCGAGGTGTTCCGAGATTTGGTAAGCGTGGGAAGTTGAGTCCCCGCTTTGTTGGTCCATTTGAGATCCTAGAGAGGATTGGCAGAGTTGCCTACCGGTTAGCCCTACCTCCGTCACTATCGCTAGCAGTGCATAGTGTTTTCCATGTATCGATCTTTGAGGCAAGATGTGCCGGACCGTCGCACATTGTGGACTTTGAGCCTTTGCACCGAATGAGGATTTGAACTTCGAGGAGAAGCCGTGAGGATCCTTGCCTTTGAGACCAAGACGTTGCGTGTCGCGAGATTCGTTTAGTAAAGGTTCGATGGAAGAATCGGGGTTCGAGAGAAGCCACATGGGAGCGGGGAAGACGAGATGAGGTTGCATTACCACGAAATGTTTTTCTGTTTTAAGGACTTTCGAGGACGAAAGTCATAAAAGGAGGGAATATTGTAACGACCAGTGTTTTTCTTCCCGGTCTTCCGGTATGCCCTAGGGGTAATTTGGTAATTTGGTCGGGCCGTCATGGTCGTTTGTGTCTTTTCCACTACTAAAATTATTGGATGGTTTTTGTAGGTTTTTGGAGGGGTTTGTGGTTTGGTTTGAGCAAGGTTTGTTGCAAAAGTAAAAATAAAGGAAATTGTCTTGCAAAGTGGGGTTTGAACCTGGGTCTCCCGAAGCTTGTAGAGAGGTGTGCCAATTGAGCCATTAGGTGCTCTTGTTGCTCTTTCTGCATCACATCTTAGTTAACCTTGGAGTTTGGAGTTTTGGTGCATTTGGTTAAATGAAATAGAATTAGGTTATTCCATCTTATTCTCCAAAAGCACCTCTTGGCCGCCCAAGCTCTCCATCTCCATAGCCTTGCCGAGTTCTTCATCCTTGCCTCTCCTTGGGTTCGATCATCATCATTCCGGTAAGTCTTCGTCTTCTTCATCTTCTCATTTGGGTGTTTGTTGGCCGAATGTAAGAAAAAGGGGTTGTGTGTGTGTGTGTGTTGTGCGGCCCGGTAGAGAAGAGCAAACCATCATCCCCACCCAGCTCGACGCCCAGATCGGTCGAACCAGCCACAGCACGCCCGGATCGGTCGAACCACCACGCCAGACGCCCCGGACTGTCCCAAGAGAGCCTCGCCGTTCGCCCAAGCAGCGAGATCGCCCGATCGCTCGCGACGCCAGAGGTCCCTCGCCAGCGCCGGCCGCGTCCGGCCGATCGCTCGCCACGCCCTCGCCGTGTCCGCTTGCCGAAGCCGCTCGCCGCGCGCCGCCGCTCGCTCGAGACGTTCGCCGCGCGCGTGTCCACGCTGCGCAAGCCCGCCCAGCGCAGCCAGCGCGTGTCGTCTCTGCGTGCCGGTAGCGCAACCAGTAGCGTGTCCCATCTGTCGTGCGGTCACGCGGCCAGCGCCCGGCCTTGCCGAAAGTTAGCTTGCGAGCCCCAAGCTCGTGTCATCGCGCGCGCGTGAGTTCCCTGAGCCGAGCTTGCCGTTCTATTGTTGTTTAGATATTTTAGATGCTGATTATTGTTGGTTTGCTAGGTTCCCGCTCGCTAGCTCGGGATTGTTCCGCAGCTTAGGATTTGTGTGTAAAAGTCTTCCGACCAAGGTAAGGATTTCTTACCGAGGTTGTGTGGACCCTGCGGTATATTTGTGATTGTTGTTTTGTATGCCTGTGTATGTTTACTAGCATGTTTAGCCTAGGTGCTCTGTTCAATTCTGATCGGCATGAACTCTTGTATTGTTTCTCATGTTAGCCCATGCTAGGTTGTTCTATTCTAGCATGTTCGATATCTGTTCTTGCTTAGTAGTATCATGCTAGGTTCTTTGTACACGATGAGCACGTATTGGACCGCATTGATTGAATCGTTATTATTGTTAAGGTTTAGAATTGAGGTAGATAGAATCATCCGGGCCCGATGCATAAAGTATCTTGCATCTATGGCAAGGACGTTCGAGACGATTCTCGTCCTTAGACCCCGTGAGGGATTAGCTATCCCAACCGGTGAGGCCCCGCAATCTTGGGTGAGGGTGGCGGTCGTTAAATGCCCCAACGGTCGGGATGATGACTTGGCATTGCCTCGCGTCCGGCGATCGACACGTCCTCGGCGTGTTCGGCGTAGCCCTTGATTGCCACTGTTAGGGCAAGGACCGCTTCGTGTAAGCCTACCACGACCGGTTCCTTAGCCTCGGTGCGGTGGTACAGCCGACATAGTTCACGTGTCCGTGTCTCACACCCCTATGTCGGTGACACCGATCCGAGAGATTTAGTTAGGCATGGTGATCAACTCAGGCAGCTTTGCCACTGGACCGGCACCCCTGCGAGTTTGCGGTAGCATGCGGTGCGCGCTTACGCTCATTACAAATACCCGATCGGAGAGCTCCTCGGGATCTTGAGCCGTGCACCTTTCGTATCGACAGTGAGACAGTGAGGCCGGGACTTGTTCCCGTATAGTGCGTTTAGTGTGTTGTGGTTTTTCCTTGACTAAGACCACGAGATGGCATCCGAGGTCCAAGTGTGGACTTAGCTATGTGCTCCGCTCTGTGTTTGTACTCATAGCTCGCATACATTCTTCTAGATGATCATGTATATCGTATTGTACCCTGGTTGGGGATTCTTACTGGGTAATTCGTTACTCACCCTTGTTCGTGGTTTTCCACAGGTAATCAAGGCGGGAGACAGGATGGTGAAGGAGGAGCTATGATCATGGAACCTCTTGTCTTCTCTCGATTGTTTTATTTTAATTATCATGACTCTTCACTTTTTATTATTTCCCCTGAATGCATGTAGACGGGCACAGAGCCCCAGGATGTTTTCTTACGTTTTATGGATTCCAGCATATTGGTACTTGTGGATTGTTTTAATGGTTTAAATAAATCTCTGATCAGAGTGTGCTTTTAGAAATGTATGTTTTGGTTGTTGAATGTTTCTGTTTTTACTTGGAATCCGAAATGTATTTTTCATAATGTCTTTTATTTTCACTACATGCATTGGGGTAAAGGCCCATTTAGAGCCCCTTTTGGGTCGGGTCTTTACAATAGTACTGGCTATGAGTGGTTTTGATGTGATCCTCGGCATGGATTGGTTAGCTGATAACCACGCAATGATTGACTGCCGCCGGAAGGAGGTAGTATTCAGCCCACCGAGCAGGCCTAGCTTTAAATTTCGGGGCGTCCAGGGCGGGGTGTGTTCGCCAGTGGTTTCGGAAGTTAAGGCCCACAGTTTGCTAGCTCGAGGAGCTTGGGGTTTCATAGCTAAGTTGTCCGAAGTGAGTCGTGATCAGTTATCTGTTGAGCAAGTGCCCATTGTGCAAGAGTTTGCAGATGTATTTCCTGAGGAGTTTCCTGGTCTGCCGCCAAAGAGGGAGGTTAATTTCTCAATAGAGCTTGAGCCAAGAACTCGTCCTATCTCGAAAGCTCCTTATCGTATGGCGCCAGCTGAATTGAATGAGTTAAAGGTGCAATTGCAAGAGTTGCTTGATAGAGGATTTATTAGACCGAGTGTGTCCTCGTGGGGAGCACCCGTGCTGTTTGTTAAGAAAAAGGATGGCTCAATGCGTCTGTGCATCGATTATAGGGAACTGAATAAGGTAACCATCAAGAACAAGTATCCACTGCCACGTATTGATGACCTGTTTGACCAGCTCCAGGGAGCTTGTGTGTTTTCAAAGATTGACTTGAGGTCGGGCTACCACCAGTTAAGGATCCAGGATGCAGATATCCCTAAGACAGCTTTTAGGTCGAAGTATGGTCACTACGAGTTCGTGGTCATGTCTTTCAAATTGACCAACACCCCAGCTGCATTCATAGACATGATGGACAGAGTGTTCAAGGCGTTCCTGGACCGCTTTGTCATTGTGTTCATAGATGACACTCTTGTGTACTCAAAGTCTAAAGTGGACCATGCTTCGCACCTAAGAAAAATTTTGACAGCCTTGCGCGAGAACCAGCTTTATGCGAAGTTTTCTAAGTGTGACTTTTGGCTTAAGGAGGTAGCTTTCCTAGGAAAAGTTGTGTCTAAGGAGGGAGTGGCTGTAGACCCGTAAAAAATAGAGGCAGTTAGTTCGTGGGCCAGACCGACGACTGTGTTGGAAATTCATAGATTTCTGGGTCTGGCCGGTTATTAACGTCGCTTTGTTCAGTATTTTTTTGCTATAGCTGCACCGCTTACTCGTTTGACGAGGAAGGGTTTCGATTTCGTTTGGGATAAGAAGTGTGACGAAAGTTTTGCTAAGCTGAAGAGCAGTTTCACGTCCGCACCAATGTTTGCAGTTCCAGAGGGAACAACGGGTTTTGTGGTGTTCAGTGATGACAGCAAGTTTGGTTTGGGTTGCGTTCTGATGCAGCACGGTAAGGTAATAGCGTATGCCTCAAGGCAGTTGAAACCGCATGAGTAGAATTATCCGACTCATGATATGGAGTTGGCAGCTGTCGTCTTTGTACTTAAGGTCTGGAGGCATTATCTGTATGGGGAGAAGATTCAAATTTTCTCGAACCACCAGAGCCTCAAGAATTTCTTCACCCAGAAAGACCTGAACATGAGACAGAGGAGGTGGTTGGAGCTTGTAAAGGATTACAACTGTGAAATCCTGTATCACCCTGGGAAGGCAAATGTTGTAGCAAATGCACTGAGTAGAAAGACCTCGCATTTAGCAACGCTGGCAAATCCCAAAAGTTGTATAAGGAAGGATCTTGAGAGAGCAAGAATATAAGTGTTGTTAGGGGAGGTTACCGCCAGGGTAGCCCAGTTGACCATCCATCCTTCGATAAAGCAAAGGATTATCGACGGCCAGTTGAATGACCCTAAATTAAAGATATTGTACGAGAGAGTTCAGGTCGATGGTGATTTCGATTTCGTGGTATCTGCAGATGGTGGCTTGAGGTATAAGGGTCGGCTATATGTCCCAGCCGATGCCGGTATTCGTACAGAGTTGTTGACCGAGGCTCACACCTCACCTTTTCCGTGGCACCCAGGAGGTAACAAAATGTACCATGATCTTAAGCAGACTTTTTGATGGATGGGGATGAAGAGAGAGATGCCCAGTTTGTCAGCCGGTGTCTCACTTGTAAGCAAGTGAAGGCGCCTAGACAAAAACCAGCAGGTTTGTTGCAGCCGCTTGGCGTGCCGCAGTGGAAGTGGGAGGAGATTACCATGGAATTTATTTCGGGTTTGCCCAGGACTCTGAGAGGTTATTGTAAGGGACCGACCCGAATGGGGCACTAAATGGGCCCTTATGTAAAGACCCAACCAGAAAACGGTGCTAAACCTAGGGCTTTACTCAGCATGCCAGTGAAAAGCTTAAAAGAACCCAGCTAAGGTCGGTTTGTAAAACTTTTCAATTATAAGAGTGGAAAACATTAAAAACAAAGTAAACATTCATTAGGGAAAAACGAACCATTCAAATTAAAACAAAGGATCGATCAATGATTTTCTTAAAAACATAAAATAGTTCAAATCATAGTTTTCCCTACGGACCTAAGTCCAACTACATGCTTTGAAATTCAAAAGCAGAAAATAAGACACGACAGAGTGTCAAGAAGATCCATGATCTCCCGGCTCTCTCGCTAGCCACCTCGGTGCTTGTCCCAAGTTACTTGTGGAAGAAACCACGATAAGGGTGAGTATAAACATACTCGCGATGAAGAACCCCCGACCGGGTACGATACGATGCAATCTATCATCTAGCAACCTAGTACACATGCCACAAATATCAACACGGATCTTAGCTCAACGAGCTCACAAGGCAAATCCGGAATCCTCGGAAGTCTCCTACTTCCGCCTAATGATTGGCTCTCAAACCAATCCGGGACATCTCCAAGGGTCTTTCTCCCTTGGCCACTTGATCACTCTAAAACCGATCCCAAGATGTCCGACACCCTCGAGGGTCTTTCTCCTCGACCAATTGATTAACTCTAAAGTCAATCCCAATGGGTGTCCTCAAGGGCCTCTTACCCTCGCTATAAATCTGACTATCGGAGAGTACCCGAAGTCCGGCTCTAAACGGGAAGGAATTGGTGTACTCACGTACATTAGCCCGGGAGCTCTCGAACAAGCTACTAACGCGTGTGTGCGCGCACACCGCATGCTCTTCTCGCAACCGGCGTAAATGCGGGGCCTAAAGGCAAACTACGCGGGCCAGTGCGCATGCCTAAGACTCGAAACGGTGTCACCAACACAGAGGTCGCGAGGCCCTCGGCACTCATCCGTGCACTGCTGTACCACCGACTGGAAGCTAAGAACCGGCCAAGGTAGGCTTGCACCGCTGGCGGTGGTTCCGCTCTAGCGGCTACAAACTAGGCTTATGCCAATGAGGTAGCTAATCCTCACCGGCTCACGGGGAAGCAAGGTACGTTATGCTTCGCTCTACTCCCGACCAGTGGGGGGACAAGGTACGTTATGTCCGCTCTCACCTCTAGATGATGACAAATCCTATCATACTAGTTTAGACTACCAAGTACGTGATTCTGGCTAACATTCACAAAGACATCTGTCATACATAGCCTAGCATGATACTACGAGCTTAAAGCAGGAATCTCAAGCATCTTTGGAAGAACAAACCTAGCATGGCACTAACATGTACAAAAGGCAAAACATGCTAGCAAGAATTCAATCACTAGCTATCCTATCCACTAACATGCTCATAAAGGTAAACAAGCATACAAGGCACAATTAAGAAAGCATAGCGGGGTCCACACAACCACGGTAGGAAGTCCTTACTGAAAACAAGTGGAGAATGGCTATCACAACCAAAAGACCCTCGAGCTTAATACTGAACTCGAGCAACCTAGGCATAAATAAAGCATCCTAAGTAAATACATACAAAGAGCTGTGCTTAGAAAACACAAAGGGATTGGTTCGGGAATTACCACCGAGAGGACACGGGCCTCGCAGCAAGGAGGGTGGCTTTGGGCGCCGGCGCTGGGCGCTGGCGTTAGCGCACGGGCACGTCGGGCGGACGCGCAGGCGCCAGCGCGGTGTCTGCGGCTGCAAGGCGATGCACGAGCGAGCGGCTCGGCTGGGTTGGCGCAGGCGGCGGGTCGCGCTGAGCGGCGGGCGGCGTCGCGGCGCGCGTCTGTCTCGCTGCGTTGCGCACTGCGGCGACCACGAGCGACGCCGGCGGTGCAGGGGCGCCACGCGCGACGCCGAGAGGCGATGGGTGTGCGACGGTGGGGCTTCCGCAGTGCAGCGAGCGTCACGATGGGTTGCAGAGGTTGGGAGGCGCAGGGGTCAGGCGGCGCGGGTGGTGCGATGGAGCAGTGGTGCGTCGCGGCTAGGGTTTGGGTGGCTCGGGGGTGGTTCGATGGTGGTTTGATGGTGTGGCTAGGGCTGCTCTCGGCTAGGGTTTTAGGAGAGAGAGAGAGAGAGAGAGAGAGAGAGAGAGAGAGAGAGAGAGAGAGAGAGACGGCGGCCAACAAAGGGAAAAATAGGGGTTTCTTGATTTTTCCTTCTCTTCCTTATTTTAAATAGGGTAAGGAAACCTAAAATTCCCTTCCCAAGGATTTTTCTCTTGGGTCCCACTAAAGAAATTCTTTTCTCTTTTTAGTTCAAATTCTTATTTAAAACTCCAATTCCACCATCTAGGCAAGGGTTCAATTCCCAAAGGATCCAATTAATTCCCAATTAATTTTGCTATTAACCGAAGGAAAAACGGGGCCGTTATAATACTCCCCTTAAAAGACTTTCGTCCCTCGAAAGTCCTAAGATGGAACAACTCAGGAAATGAGTCCTCATCTCATCCTCTAGCTCCCACGTCGCTTCCTCGCCTCTGATGCCTCCAAAGAACCTTTACTAAACTTATCTCTCGGTTGCGCAATACCTTGCGCTCATAAGCCAAAATCGCACGGGCTTCTCCTCGAAGGATAAATCTTTACTCAACTCTAAGGGCTCATACTCTAGCACATGCGACGGATCTGCCACGTACTTTCTCAACATCGAAACGTGGAACACATTATGCACCACATGACAAAGACGGGGTAAAGCTAACCGATAGGCCACCGCTCCGATCCGCTCAAGGATCTCAAAAGGCCCTACAAACACGGGCTCGGCTTGCCTCGCTTTCCAAACCTTAACACCCCACGCATAGGTGCTACCTTCAGAAAACATGTTGACCCACCTCAAACTCCAAGTCTCTCGCCTCACATCGGCGTAACTTTTTGCCTACTCTGTGGCTTTGTCAACATGCGAGCCCTTATCTTCCATGCTGCGTCGTTCGTCATCTGCAGTAACTCGGGTCCCAGAACCCGCCTATCCCCAACCTCCTCCCGAGACACTGGGATCTGCAGCTTACCATACAACGCTCGAATGGGGCCATCCGAATAGTCGCTGATAGCCGTTGTTGTAAGCGAACTCCATCAAGTCACAGTCATCGGTCCCAACTTCCTCGGAAGTCCAAGACACGAGCTCTCAACATGTCTTCCAGAATCGATTCACCTCTCACCGACCATCGGTTTGAGGGTGGAAGGCGATCTTGAAAGCCGCACTCAATTCCCAAACCCTTCGGGCGCGCTCTCGGCGAGATGTGAACCGAGAATCCCGATCGACACTATCTTCACGGGTACTCCGTGGTACCGCACAATTTGCTCTAGAAATAAGCGTGCCCCTTTGCTCCTTTGTATAACTAATCCTACCGGGTATAAAGTGTGCACTCTTGGTCACCCGGTCCACTACTACCCGATCTGAGTGAACCCTCTCGGTGTCCTTGGCAACCTGCAGATGTAGTCCATCGAAATCTCGTCCCACTTCCACTGTGGAACACTTAACGGTGCAATAAACTGCGCAAAGCTTACGCTCGAGCCCTTCACTTGCCGCCGGGTGAGACACCGGCTAACAAATTCGGCTATATCCCGCTTCATGCCCATCCACCAAAACGTCCGCTTGAGATCTGGTACATCTTGGTACCTCCCGGGTGCCAAGTGAATGGGAAACTATGTGCCTCGACGAGCAACTCTGCTCGAATCTCAGTCATCTGGGGCGCACAACCGACCTCTGTACCTTAAGCCTCCGTGCGGTGCCACAACAAAGTCGAAATCGCCATCAGCCTCAACTCTCTCGAGCAATCTCTTTAACTTGGGATCACTCACCGATCGCCGATGATCCTCTCGCTAAGTGACGGTGAACTGATAGGCTGGGCTACCACGCGCGGTAACCTCTCCCAACAAGATCGCATATCTGGGTTCGCTCAAACTCCTTCCGCAACTCAACTTGGGAGCTCGGCAAGGGCTGTGAATGCGACGTCTTACTACTCAACGCATCAGCCACAACATTAGCTTTTCCGGGATGGTACAAAATCTCACGATCGTAGTCCTTTACTAACTCGAGCCACCTCCTCTCGCCTCATGTTCAACTCCTTACGAGTGAAGAAATATTTGAGGCTCGGTGATCCGTGAACAATCGAATCCTCTCACCATATAAGTAATGCTTCCAAATCTTTAGAGCAAAAACAAGCTGCAGACCAACTCCATATCATGAGTTGGATAGTTTTTCTCATAAGGCTTTAATCTACTTGGGAAGCATAAGCTATCACCTTCCCATCTTTGCATCAACACACACCTAAACCATATTTGGAAGCATCACTATAAACTACGAAACCTCCTATTCCTTCCGAGCTGCGCCAACACAGTCTTTGTCGTCAAGGCCGAGCTTAAGTCGGCAAAACTTTCCTCACATCTAGCATCCCAAACAAAGTCAACACCCTTCTTGGTGGACGGGTTAGGGAGTCTTTGCCTTAGCGAAAAAGTCTTTCACGAAACGCCGGTAATAACTTTGCGCTGCACCAAAGTCTGCGTATCTCGGCGACCGTCGTCGGCACGCCCACGAGCTAACTGCCTCTATCTTCTCGGGGTCCACCGCTATACCATCTGCCGACACGATATGTCCAAGGAAGGCTACTTTCTCTAGCCAAAACTCACACTTAGAGAACTTTGCGAACAGCTGGTTCTCACGCAATGCTGTCAAAACTTGCCTCAAATGCGAAGCATGGTCCTCCTTGGTCTTGGAATAAATCAAAATGTCGTCTATGAATACGATGACAAAGTTATCCAAGAATGCCTTGAACACTCTGTCCATCATGTCCATAAACGCTGCAGGGGCGTTTGTGAGTCCAAAAGACATGACCACGAACTCATAATGACCATACCTCGATCTCAATGCGGTCTTCGGGATATCTCGCATCTCGAATCCTCAACCGATGGTACCACGACCTCAAATCAATCTTAGAAAATACCGAGGCTCCACAGAAGGCGATCGAATGATCATCTATACGCGGCGGGGATACTTATTCTTCACCGTGACTTTATTCGCTTCTCTATAGTCTATACACAAGCGCATGGATCCATCCTTCTTCTTAACAAACGGGGCGGGTGCTCCCAGGGGACACACTCGGACGGATGAAACCTCGATCCAAAGATCTCTTGCAACCGCACTTTGAGTTCTCTCAACTCACCGGCGCCATACGATCTGGGGCTTTGGAAATGGGAAGAGTCCACGGCTCCACTCAATGGTGAAGTCCAACTCCCGCCGAGGGTAAACCCAAGCAACTCTTGGGGAAAACATCCGCAAACTCTTGCATCACGGGGACCATGTCAATACCAACGCAGTACTACTATCTCTGACAGCTTTGCCAAGAAGCCCCAAGCTCCTCGAGCCAACAATCTATGGGCTTTATTCTGCTGAGATCAATGGCGGGCAAGTTCCGCCCTGACACCGCGAACTTGAAGCTCGGCCTCGAGGCGGCCTAAACACCACTTCTTTCCGGCGGCATCTATCAATGCATGGTTCTCTGCCAACCAATCCATGCCAAGGATCACATCGAAACCGCTCATAGACAACACTATGAGGGTAGCCTCTAAAATCTCATCGAGATATCTCAGTATCGGCCATGCTTAACTCTATCGCTAGCTAACATACTCACACCCGAAGGAGTGGCAACACACAGCTCAAACCCTAGAGGTTCGAGCTCCACACAAGCTTGTCTAACGAATGCATCGAAAACAAAGGAATGGGTCGAACCCGAATCAAACAATACAAATGCATAGTCTTTGTAAGACAAGCAGCGTACTCAAGCAATCGCATCATCGATGCGCTCCACCTCTGGCGAGTAGTGGCAAACACCCGCCTGCTGTTGGGCGGTCCCATCTGCCGCTAAATCACGAGTGCGAGAATCGGCCAAATGCCCTCCTTGCCACATCTCAGCAGCAAGCACGGGCGATGCTCCACACATACCATAATGTGCCTTTCCGCACTTGTTGCAATGAGTGCTGCCGCTGCCCCGCCTGCGGGCGATCCTGGGCTCTACCGAGGTCGGCGCCGATCTCGACCACTAGGCCCGGCCTGCCGTGAGTCTGTGACCAGTTGAGCGAAACCACTAGAAGTCCCAGACTTCCTCTTCCGCCTGAATCTGCTGGCAGCCGAATGACTGAGTGGCGCAATGTAATCTGCCTTTGGCGGAGTGATACGGGTTATAAATCGTGGCCAACTCTCTTCGCTCGATCATAACTCTCGGGAGCGAGTGCTCGAACATCTGAGCAACCTCCTTCCTCAGCCCACAAATGAACTTCTTAGTCTTGAGCTCCTCGGTGGCAATGAGCTCCGGTGCGAAATAGCTATACTCGAGAGAACTTTCTTCTCATAGGCGTAAATACTATCTCGATCCTTGTTTGATTTGAGAAGGCCTCTGCCATCTCTCGCTGAGCCTCGTCATTAACATACTTAGCTCTGAACTTCGTTCTAAAGAACTCCCAGTGGGTCGGAGAAGACCCAGTGGTCTAGCTCTATCTGTGGACTCCCACCACCACTCACCGTGTGTCGGAGAGATCATGGGCCGCACATCTCGGCCTCTGTACATCTGGGCATCCCATAACTCTAAAGATGTACTCCATTCTTGCCAACCACCCATCGCCACAAGTGTGTTCTCTCAAGCATCAAATTCTCTTGGCTTCCACTTGGTGAAATCTTTCAACCACTTGCCAAACTCAGTGGCCCCCTTTGCACTATCAAGTGAGTCTCGACCGTCTGATGACCTGCCCCTCCGGTTGAGCTACCGGGACTACTGGAGCTGGCTTGAGGGTGCTGCGCTGCATGATGAGCTGTGTCAATTGGGCTATCTGTGCCCTAGACTCCTCTCTCTGCTGTTGCTAGCTGCGCTTTGAGTTTCAGCTCTGCTGCTCGCCATTAGGCCCATCATCATGTCTCTCATAGCGAAAATATCTCCACTGGAGCTGTACCTTGAGGCATAGCGGCCTCCGCCCCTTCTCTGGGCAAGTTAACCTCTGGTGCCACGGGCGCCTACGAGCTTTGATATACCTGGTCAGCTGGCTGCTCTGCGGCATCTCTATTTGCGATTCGAGACGGACTGCTCCACTACGTGTAACCGCATCTTGAAGATCTACACGGAACCACAACGGGTTAGTCCACGCTCGGACTTTCTCTGCCAACAAAGATAACACATGTGTACTGCATATAGTATCATAAACAAAACCCTTAGCTTATTGAACTTAGACAAACTGGCGGCCTTGGAGTCTTTGGAGATCATGGGAACACAACCTACAAACAGGGTTAGTGTCACGGAATCTATGACTCGCGTGCTCGATACCAAGCTGTAAAGACCCAACCTGAAAACGGTGCTAAACCTAGGCCTTTACTCGGCATGCGGTGAAAAGCTTAAAAGGACCCGGCTAGGTCGGTTTGTAAAACTTTTCAATTATAAGAGTGGAAAACATTAAAAACGAAGTAAACATTCATTAGGGAAAAACGAACCATTCAAATTAAAATAATGGATCGATCGGTACTTTCCTTAAAAACATAAAATAGTTCAAATCATAGTTTTCCCTACGGACCTAAGCCCAACTACATGCTGAAATTCAAAAACAGTAAAATAAGACACGACAGAGTGTGAGCAAAGATCCATGATCTCCCGGCTCTCTCCGCTAGCCACCTCGGTCTTTGTCCCAAGTTACACGTGGAAGAAACCACGATAAGGGTGAGTATAAACATACTCGGTAGAAACCCCCGACCGGTACGCGATACGATGCAATCTATCATCTAGCAACCTAGTACACATGCCACAAATATCAACACGGATCTTAGCTCAACGAGCTCACAAGGCAAATCCGGAATCCTCGGAAGTCTCCTACTTAGGCCTAATGATTGGCTCTCAAACCAATCCCGGGACATCTCCAAGGGTCTTTCTCCCTTGGCCACTTGATCACTTCTAAAACCGATCCCAAGATGTCCGACACCCTCGAGGTCTTTCTCCTCGACCAATTGATTAACTCTAAAGTCAATCCCAATGGGTGTCCTCAAGGGCCTCTTACCCTCGCTATAAATCTGGACTATCGGGAGAGTACCCAAGTCCGCTCTAAACGGGAAGGAATTGGTGTACTCACGAACATTAGCCCGGGAGCTCTCCGAACAAGCTACTACTAACGCGTGTCTTGCGCACACCGCATGCTCTTCTGCAACCGCGTAAATGCGGGGCCTAAGGGCAAACTACGCGGGCATGCATGCCTAAGACTCGGAAACGGTGTCACTTTGAACACGATGGTCACGAGGCCCTCGGCACTCATCTGTGCGCACCTGTACCACCGACCGACACGAAGCTAAGAACCCGCCAAGGTAGGCTTGCACCGTTGGCGGGGTTCCGCTCTAGCGGGCTACAAACTAGGCTTATGCCAATGAGGTAGCTAATCCTCACCGGCGTGCAGGGGAAGCAAGGTGCGTTATGCTTCGCTCTACTCCCGGCCGGTGGGGACAAGATGCGTTATGTCCGCTCTCGGCCTCTAGATGATGACAAATCCTATCATACTAGTTTAGACTACCAAGTACGTGATTCCTGGCTAACATTCACAAAGACATCTATCATACATAGCCTAGCATGATACTACGAGCTTAAAGCGGGAATCTCAAGCATGCTTTGGAAGAACAAACCTAGCATGGCACTAACATGTACAAAAAGGCAAAACATGCTAGCAAGAATTCAATCACTAGCTATCCTATCCACTAACATGCTCATAAAGGTAAACAAGCATACAAGGCACAATTAAGAAAGCATAGCGGGGGTCCACACAACCACGGTAGGAAGTCCTTACACGAAACAAGTGGAGAATGGCTATCACAACCAAAAAGACCCTCGAGCTTAATACAAACTCGAGCAACCTAGGCATAAATAAAGCATCCTAAGTAAATACATACAAGACCGTGAAGCTTAGAAAACACAAAGGGATTGGTTCAGGAATTACCACCGAGAGGACACGGGCCTCAGCGGCAAGGAGGGTGGCTTGGGCGCCTGGCGCGCTGGCGCCGGGCGCGCGACACGTCGAGCGGGACGCGCATGGCGGCCAGCGGTGTCTGTGCGGCAAAAAGCGACGCGCCTGCAGCGCGGCTCGGCCCCAGGGTTGGCGCTTGCGGCGAGGGGTCGCGCGGCGGGCGGCGTGTGCGGCGGCGCGTCTGAGGCTGCGTTGCGGCACCTGTGGCGACCACGAGCGACGTCGGGCGGTCTTTGGCGGCCACGCGCGACGCGTCGGCGGCGATGGGTGTGCGGCGGTGGGAGCTTAGTGCCGCAGCGTCACGATGGTGGGCGGCGAGCGAGAGGTTGGGCGCGCGGGCTTTTCGGGGCGGGGTGGTGCGATGGAGCGGTGGTGCGTGCGGCTAGAAATGGGTGGCTCGGGGTGGTTCGATGGTGGTTCGATGGTGTGGCTAGGGCTGCTTCGGCTAGGGTTTTAGGAGAGAGAGAGAGAGAGAGAGAGAGAGAGAGAGAGACGGCCAACAAAGGGAAAAATAGGGGTTTCTTGATTTTCCTTCTCTTCCTTATTTTAAATAGGGTTAGGAAACCTAAAATTCCCTTCCCAAGGATTTTTCTCTTGCGGGTCCCAAATAAAGAAATTCTTTTCTTTTAGTTCAAATTCTTATTTAAAACTACAATTCCACCATCTAGGGCAAGGGTTCAATTCCCAAAGGATCCAATTAATTCCCAATTAATTTTGCTATTAACCGGGAAGGAAAACGGGGCCGTTACACCTTACCCCAATGCATGCATTCAAAGTAAAGGACATTAAACAGACATGATTTCGGATTCCAATTAAAAACAAAACATTCAAAATAACCCCTTTAAAAACTAGACAATTTCCACTGAACTCATCCCCTGTTTCCAAGCACCTGTTCCAAGAAAAATACATTTCCAAAGTTTACTCTGATCAGAGATTTACTAAAAATCATTCAAAACATGTCTAGATACAATAATGTTGGAATCCACAAAATATTCAGAAAACATCCTAGGGCTCCGTGCCCGGCTACATGCATTCAGGGGAAAATAAAACACAAAGAGTCATAACACAAAATCAGAGTTTGATGGCTGAGCCCCATGATCACAGCTCCTCCTTTAGCCATCCTGTCTTGCAACTTGGTTACCTGTGGAAAAACCACAATAATAAGGGTGAGTAACGAATTACTCAGTAAAAATCCCCAATCGGGGTACAATACGATAAACATGGTCATCTCGATGAGCGTATGCAAGCTATGAATATAAACACAGAATAGAGCACATAGCTTAGCCCACACTTGGGCCTCGGATGCCAACTCAGGGTCTTAGTCCGGAATAATATCACCACACAGTCCAATACATAAGTCGCCCTATACGAGAAACAAGTCCCGGCCTCGGCACATCTCTCGTCGGCGAAAGGTACACTAGCTCACAATCCCGAGGAGCTCTCGATCGGCGCCATAATGGCGTAAGCATGCACCGCGTGCTACTGCAGAACTATGGGGTTGCCGGAGTGCGAAGGCAAAGCGCCCATGTCCAGATCACCACGCCTAACTAAATCTTTGGATCGGTGTCAGCGACATAGGGTGTGAGACACGGACACGTAAACTATGTCGGCTGAACCACCGCACAGGGCCAAAGAACGGTCGTGGTAGGCTTACACCAGGAAGCCGTCCTTGCCTTAACAGGTGGCAATCAGGGGCTACTGCCAAACATGCTGAGGACATGCCGGCTGCGGGGGACGAGGCAATGCCAAGTCATCATCCCGACCGTTGGGGCATTTAACAGTCTGCCACCCTCACCCAAGATTGCAGTGCCTACCGCTTGGGTTAGCTAATCCCTCACGGGGTCGGGGGCGGAATGACTTGCTCGGCGTCCACCGCCATGGATGCAAGGTACTTTATGCATCGGGCCGGATGATGCTATCTACCTGCAACTCTAACCTGCCCTAGCAAACAACAAATAATTCCATAAAATCCAATACGTGCTCAATAAGAATACAACGAGCCTAGCATGATACTACGAAGCATGGAACAGATACGAGCATGCTAGAAAAGAACAACCTAGCATGGATTAACATGAGAATTAGTCAGGAAAAACATGCTAATCGGGAATTCATAATTGAGTACCTAGCTATACATGTCAATAAACACAAACAAGCAATCAATCAGCAATCACATATAATATCGCAGGGTCCACACAACTCCGGTAAGAAATCCTTACCTTGGTCGGGGACTAATTGACACGAAAACCTAAGTGGCGAGCAAACCCGAACTAGCTATCGAGAACCTATCAATCACAACAAAAATCACACAATAGGCCTAAATATAATAAAATAAACGAGGCTCAGCTCGGGAACAACTCACGAGGCCGGACGAACGCACGAACGAGCCGATTGCACGAACGGGGCAGCAACGGGGCTGGCTGGGGCGCAGAAATGGGCGTCTTTGGCGCTTTGCTGGGCTCGACGGCGCGGGGCGGGCGCGAGCTGAGCGACGCGGGCGCGCGGCGTCGCAGAGCGTCAAGCAACATACCGGGCGGCGCGCGTGACACGGAGCTCGGCGAGGACGCACGCGCGAGCACGGGTCGATGTGTGGCGTGGCTCGGCGGACTGCGCAGCGACAGAGCACGAAAACAGGGGCGATGGAGAAAACACAAAATCGAGCGATCCGAGAGGATTCGACGGGCGATTCTTTGAGAGGACTCCCCTACACTAGCTGCACAAAACCCATACCTCAAATTACTTCGACTTGGCCGGAAATGGCGAAGCTCGAAACAGGGGAGAAGAGCTCGAATTTTGGAGGAGAAGAAGAAGAAGAAGATGTACCTGCTGCTCGGGGATGGAAAACGACTTCGAATTGGAGAAGAACCTCGGTCGAACAGAGCTGGAGAAGGAAGAAATCGCAAGGAAATCGCCGGTCGGTCGAAGTGAATCCGCGAAGAAGAAGAAGAAGAAATGGGGGAGGAATCGGGGGAGCTCTGCCTTTAAATAAAACGCACGAAGACAAGCTTAAGTATTAGATCGCGCGTTTAGATTAACAAACGCGCCCAGTGGCTCGGTTGGCAGCGCCCTCTGCCTAGCATGCAGCACGTCCTTGGCTCGAATCTCACTCGACGCGCTATTTAATTCCCTATTTATTTTTACCTTTTTCCAAGCCCAAATGTCTTCATCAAAATTCCCGATCCTATTCAAATCGACTCATAATTTTTCCGGCAATTAACAATTACATAACCGGCCCTGTCGGCCCGACCCAAAATTACCAAAATGCCCCTGGGCCTCCCGGGAAGACCGGGATGAAATTTCTGGGCCGTTACAGTTATGCAGAAATTTGGGTGATCGACACAGGTTGACCAAGTGTGCGCACTTCGTTCCCGGTAGGATAAGTTATACCGTGGGGCAGTGGGCACAATTATTCCTTGAGCAGATAGTTAGGTACCACGGAGTGCCAGTTAAGATTATCTTTGATCGAGATTCCCGTTTTACATATCGGTTTTGGAGAGACCTTCAGGCAAGATTGGGCACAGAGTGTAGCTACAGTACAACCTTTCATCCGCAGACCGATGGTCAGACGAAGCGGGTAAATCAGATCCTTGAGGATATGTTGCGAGCCTGTGTGTTAGATTTTCTGGGCAGTTGGGATCAATACTTATATTTGATGGAGTTTGCCTACAACAACGATTATCGATCAACCATTACGATGGCACCGTTTGAGCGTTGTATGGTAAGCGCTGCAGATCCCCGTGTTTTTGGGAAGAGGTTATAGACAAGCGAGTTTTGGGTCTGAGTTGCTCCGATTGACCAATGAGGTGGTCGGAAGAAGCGAGGATCGTATGTTGACCTAGCAGAGCGAGAGAAAAGCTATCTGCGGCGTCGATCGTAGAGAGTTAGAATTTGAAGTTGTTCAGCATGTCTTCCTTAAGGTAGCCTCGATGCGTGGGGTTCTGAGGTTTGGTAAGAGGGAGAAACTGAGCCCCAGGTTTGTTGGACCTTTCGAGATCCTTGAGAGGGTTGGGGTTGTAGCTTACAAGTTAGCGTTGTCGCCGTCCTTGGCTGCGGTGCATAGTGTGTTCCACATTTCGATGCTCCGCCAGTATGTGGCAGACCCTTCGCACATCGTAGATTTTGAGCCTTTGCAACTGAACAGTGACCTGAGCTTTGAGGTAAAACCTATAAAGATCTTAGCATTTGAGAAAAAGGTTTTGAGGAACCGAGCCATCGATTAAGTGAAAGTGCAGTGGCGGAATCAGGGAGTGGAGTAAGCTACTTGGGAGTTGGAAGGGGAGATGAGGAGGAACTACCCGGAGTTGTTTTACTACAACGACTTCCGAGGACGGAAGTCTTCTAAGGAGGGAGTATTGTAATGGCCCGGGTCTCCGTTCTGGTTCCCCAGGTGTATTTGGTTCAGTTTTGGGTTGCACGGTTGGGCCATTGGGGGGTTTTTAACCCTAAAGGGCATTTTGCTCTCAGGGCAGGCCTTGCGGGACCGGAGGGTTCTGAGACTGTTTCTATCTTTTGCTAAGGTTAGGTTGGTTGTCGGTGCAAGATTCCAAGAGTAGTTGGATTTGTTAGGAGTTCTAAAGGGTGTTCCTTGGAGGATTTGAACCCTTGGCCTCAAAGAGGGTTGGAGGCTTGGATTTAATTAAGGAAAAATAAGTGCGCCACCTAGGACTCGAAGGGGGAAAGCATAGGGAAGGGAATTGCCAAACCTAATTCTATTTTTAATAGGAAAAGAATTGTATTTTTTTCTTCTCTAAAAAAAAAAAGTTGCCGCACTCCATCTTTCCTGTCGTCTCTCCAAGAATCAAGAACCGAGAGGTAGGTTCGCTTCTCCTTCCTTTTCTTCTTTTTCCTTTGGCATTTGTCGTTGGCTGAGCCTTGACCGTAAGAAATTTTGTGTGTGTGTGTTTACGCCCAACCGAGACCGACCAAGAATACTGTAAATCACGCCCAGTGACGCTTCGCGAACTCTGCCGTGTCGCCCCCGCGCCGTCGCACCAACTGAGCCGCAGCAGCACATCACACCCAACCGCTTGCGGTGCCCATCCCTTCGCCGATCGCAGCTGCAAGCATCCCGCCACGACGCAGCACCCCTTCGCCAGTTTGCCCTTCACCCCACGATTTCTTCTCTGCTGCACGTCCGCCCTCGCCAGCGCGCACTCACCGTGTCCAACCGCAGCATAGTAGCCGCGGCGACGCAGCCACGAAGCCTTTTCTTTGTTCGTCTCGCACGACCACCAACAGGAAGCACCACTGTTCACCCGATCGCCACGTCCCCGCCTGCCCACTTGCCGCCGAGTGCCTGTTTTGCTGAGAGAGTTGGGCCGAGACCTAGTGCCTTCTTGGTTGGTAATTCTCGAGCCTTTACTCTTTTGGACCCTAAGATGTTAGCTACTGTTTGTTTAATTAGGTTGATTTTATTGATTTCTTAGGTTGCTCAGGTTCACTTAGAAGCTCGAGGGTCGCTTGTTGGTTGTGGTAGTTATTTTCTGCTTGTTTCCAGGTAAAGATTTCTTACCGGGGTTGTGTGGACCCTGCGAATACTTAATAGCATATCGTATCTTGTAACTGTATGAGATTTCTAGTGGATAGGAGTCATGTTTTCTCTTAATGGCATGTTTGTTTTCCGTTCGTATTCTGTTAGTTCCATGCTAGGGTTTTCTTATCCTGGCATATCCATGTTTCCTATTCGTATTCTGTTAGTTTCATGCTAGGATGGCAGGTAGTGTATGTTGTCTGATTATTAGGCTAGTTTGTGTTCTGCACTTAGGAGACTGTTAGGGGTTATTAGTTTAGGTTCCGCTTGGGTAAGTCCCCGATGGGCACCAATGCGTTGCTAGTGTATGTAAGTCTCATATGGGCACTACACTGCTGGCTTTATGTGTAAGTCCTCGATGGGCATCATAAGGTAGCTAGGGAGTGTAATACCCCGATGGGCATCTCCGTGTTCCTAGCTGGAGTAAGACCCCGATGGGCATCCTAGATGTGTAAGACCCCGTTGGGCATCATTGACTTGTGGAGTAAGACCCCGATGGGCATCCTAGATGTGTAAGACCCCGATGGGCATCATTGACTTGTGGAGTAAGACCCCGATGGGTATCCGTATGTGTAAGACCCCGATGGGCATCATTGGTTTGTGGAGTAAGACCCCGATCGGCATCATCGCGTCCTAGGTTGTGTAAGACCCCGATGGGCATCATGGTGTAGAACCTAGTGTAGGTTGTAGCTGTAAGTCCTTGAATAGGCAAGCTCTAGAAGTGACGTATAACCTAAACCAACTGTTTTTCTCTAAGTTATTGCATGGTTGCATGTCGGTGTGCTAAATGAGATGTTTTCTTATTGTACCCCGGTTGGGGATTCTTATTGAGTGACTCGTTGCTCACCCTTATTTTCTGTGGTTTTTCCACCAGGTAAGTTGGGACAGAGGCTGGATGGCTAAGAGGACGCTGCTGGATGATCATGGATGGCCGAACTCTGAGACAAATTTTATATTTTCTTTTATTTGGGTTTAGCATGTAGTTGGACTTGAGTCCTTAAGAAAACATACAAAAACTTGTTTAAGATTTCTCAAACCGTTTTCTTTGATTTTAAGAAATCTTGTTTCATCCACCTTACTTGTTGGTTTTACTTAAAGGATTTATGGATTTGTTTTAATTGTGTTGATTGAAAAGTCTTAAATTGGTACTCTGAATGGTGTTTTTATGTTCTTAATCATGCATGCTAAGTAAGGATCTAGGTTAGAGACCATTTTTTTTTGGGTCAGGTCTTTACACGCACTCCTTACACTGTGGATAGTTGGCATGATGGTGCTCTGGACCCAAACCAACAACGTGTCACAACACAAGAGCAAGAACAAACATACTGACCTATTAGTCTCGACTAAGAGGAGGAAAAGAGACCATGAGGATTTCGGAAATAGCAAGAGTGAAGGGATTTTCGGATCTTCAACCACCAAAAAAAGAGCAAACTCCAAATCTTCTCTTCCCAACCAAGAGAACTCGGATCTATAAGGAGAAGAGAAACATAACCCCTTTAAGCTGAAGTTGGCTCTCGGCCAAGACAAGGAGAAAGAGGAAAAAGGAATTTGCATGTAACGGCCCAGGTTTTCATCTCGGTCTTCCAGGTATGTCCTAAGGGTATTTTGATAATTTGGTCGGGCCGTTAGGGCTTTTTCTGTCTTCTCAGTTGTTTATGTTCTTGGACTTTCACATAGGGGTTTGGATGCCTTCTGGTTGAGTTTGGGGTGTTGAGAGTTGCAAAAATAAAAATGAGAGTTTTGCTGGAATAAAAATGCATCAGCTGGGGTTTAAACCAGGGTGGCCTGGCTAGTTAGCTAAGGGGCCCTTGCCAGATGAGCTGTAGGCGGTTGTTGACACTCATTCCACAGGTTATCTTGGTTTGCCTTGGTTTTCGGGACTTAAGTGAGTTTGATTAAAAAAATAGGTTTTTCTTTTTTCTCCTTCCCAAATTCCCTTGCCGCATCCTCTTCTCCAAAGCTCATTCTTGTCGTGCGATTTCCATCCTCCCGGGAGCTTCGATCGATCGTCCCGGGTAAGTGATCCTTGTGTTTCGATTTTCCTCCCCTTGTTGTTTTGCCGAACCGTTGGCTAAGGGAGTTGTTGGTTTGTTCTTGCTCGCCGAGAAGAGGGGAAAGGTAATTGTTGGTCGTGTGTTGTTATTGTGGTTACAGCCGCACGGAGTCGCCCAGCTTGCGGCAGCCCCGTCGCATGGCCGCCCAGCCTGCAACAACCCCGTCGCGTCACAGTTCCTGCCGTAGCTCGATCCCGCCAGAATGCAGCAGCTCTTTGCCGAGCACCGAGACGCATCGCTCAAGCCAGCCCGCGTGATCGCAGCAGCCCTGTCGCGATCGCAGCCCTTGTAACGGCCCAGGTTTTCATCCCGGTCTTCCAGGTAGGCCCTAGGGGTATTTTGGTAATTTGGTTGGGCTGTTAGGGCCGTTTATGTCTTTTTAAGTTGTTAAAATTATTGGATGGACTTAAGTAAGATTTTGATGCTTTGGGGTTGTGTTTGGGCATGGTGAGATGAAAAAGAAAAATTGAGAAATAGAGTGAAGTAGTTGGGTTTCGAACCCAGGTGGTATGGGAGGTCAGTTGTGTGTCATTCCCGGTTGAGCCTCGAGCTGTTCTTATTACTCTTTCCGCGGCATATCTTGGTTAGCCTTGAGTCCTTGGGGTTTTGGTGCATTTGATTAAAAGAAGGGAAATTGGGTTTGGGTGTTTCTTCTCCAAAATCACCTTGCCGCCCCAAGCCTTCTCTCCCAAGCCCCCTTGTCGTGCTCTTCTTCCCAAGCTCCATCGAGCGTCATCCCGATCGATCAATGACCTAGCCGAAAGCGAGTCACCCAAAGAAGAAATTTCACCCGGCAAAGCAGTCGCGGCCAGCGAAGACCACATGTCGTGCGGATGCCCATCGCCAGCGGCAGACCCGTCGCCCTCGCCGCCGCGCACTAGTAGCAGGCCCATCACCCCTGTCGCACATACCAACAGTAGGCCGTCGCAGCCGTCGCGCGCATCAGACGCCATCGCCAGCCGAGCTCGCTTTCGCCCGTCCGCGTCTGCGCCCGCGCCAGCGCGCCTGTAACGGCCCAGAAATTTCATCCCGGTCTTCCCGGGTTGCCCAGGGGCATTTTGGTAATTTGGTCGGGCCGACCGGGCCGGTTATGTCTTTGCTAATTGCCGGAAACATTATGAGATGATTTGAATGGGATCGGGAAGCTTGGTGAAGGTATTTGGGCTTGGTAAAAGGTAAAAATAAATAGGGATTTAAATAGCACGTCGAGTGAGATTCGAGCCAGGGTTGCGTGAGAAGCAAGGCGAGTGTCGCTGTCAATCTAGCCACTGAGCGCTCTTGTTAATCTAATCGCGCCAACATTTATATAAGCCTGTTCGGTTGAGTTTTGGTTTAAAAGCAGAATTTTGGCCCGAGCTTCTCCCCCACTTCTCCATTTTCTTCTCCTTCTTCGCGATCCTTCCCTTGGACCGACCAGGGAATCTTCGCGTTTTGCTCCCTCGCCGACTCCAATTCGCCGAAGCTCTCTCGCCGTTCGTTCCTCCGTAAGCTCTCCTTCTCTTCCTTTCTTCTCCTTCTTCTTCTCCTTCCCGTTTCCGTCGACCCTTTCCCCTGTTTTTTTTTATTTCCATTTTTCCGGCCGTGTTGAAGTGAATCGCTGGGTGGGTTTTGTGCAGGTTGAGTAGAGGAGTTCGTCCAACCACAAATCGCTCGTCGAATCCGCGCTTCCTTTCCATCGCCAAATCTTGTGCTCTGTCGTAGCCCAGCCCGCCGAGCCACGCCGCACATCGACCCGTGCCTGCGCGTGCGTCCTCGCCCAGCTCCGTGTCGCGTCGCATCGCCAGCGCCCAGCCGAGCCCCGCCAGCGCCCCGCTCGCAGCCAGCGTGCCCACGCGCCCATTCCTGCGCCCCAGCGGGCCCAGCTAGTCCTATTATTGCCCCGTTCGTGCAATCGGCTCGTTCGTGCGTTCGTTATGCCTCGTGAGTTGCTCCCGAGCTGAGCCCTATTTATTTTATTGTATTTAGGCCTATTATGTGATTTTTGTTGGGATTGATAGGTTCTCGGTAGCTATTTCGGGTTCGTTTGCAACTTAGGTTTTCGTGTCAAATCGTCCCCGACCAAGGTAAGGATTTCTTACCGGAGTTGTGTGGACCCTGCGATATTATATGTGATTGCTGATTGATTGCTTGTTTGAGTTTATTGACATGTGTAGCTAGCTACTCTATTCTGAATTCCCGATTAGCATGATTTTCCTGGTTATTTCTCATGTTAATCCATGCTAGGTTGTTTCTCCTGCATGCTCGTGATCATTCCTTGCTTCGTAGTATCATGCTCGGCTCGTTGTATGCTTATTGAGCACGTATTGGATTTTATGGAATTGTTTGCTGATTGCTAGGGCAGGTTAGAGTTGCAAGTAGATAGCATCATCCGGGCCTGATGCATAAAGTACCTTGCATCCATGGCAGGGACGTCGAGAGCGATGCTCGATCCTGGACCCCGTGAGGATTAGCTAACCCTACCGTAGGCCACCGCAATCTTGGGTGAGGGTGGCGATCGTTACATGCCCCATCGGTCGGGATGATGATTTGGCATTGCCTCGTCCCCGGCAGCCGGCATGTCCTCAGCATGTTTGGCAGTAGCCCTTGATTGCCACCTGTTAAGGTAAGGGCGGCTTCCTGGTGTAAGCCTACCACGACCCGTTTCCTTAGCCTCAGGTGGGGTGGTTCAGGCTGACATAGTTTACGTGTCCCGGTCTCACACCCCTATATCAGTGACACCGATCGAAAGAATTAGTTAGGCGTGGTGACTGGACATGGGCAGCTTGCCTCTAGACCCGGCACCCCCCATAGTCTGCAGTAGCACGCGGTGCATGCTAACTCTTATTACAGCGCCGACCGGAGAGCTCCTCGGGATCTTGAGCCAGTGTACCTTTCGTCGACAGTAGACAGGCTGAGGCCGAGACTTGTTTCTCCTATAGGGCAACTTGTGTGATGGATTGTGTGGTGGATATTATTCCCGACTAAGACCCTAAGTTGGCATCCGAGGCCCAAGTGTGGGCTATGCTATGCGCTCTATTTTGTGTTTATACTCATAGCTTTCATACGCTCATCCAGATGACCATGTATATCGTATTGTACCCCGGTTGGGGATTCTTACTGAGTAATTCGTTACTCACCCTTATTATTGTGGTTTTTCCACAGGTAACCGAGTTGCGAGACAGGATGGCTGAAGGAGGAGCTGTGATCATGGGGCCTAGTCATCAAACTCTGATTTTGTGTTATGACTCTTTATGTTTTTTTTTCCCCTGAATGCATGTAGCCGGGCACGGAGCCCTAGGATGTTTTCTAAATATTTTTGTATTCCAAAGATTATTGTATCTAGACATGTTTTGAATGATTTTAAGAAATCTCTTATCGGAGTATACTTTGGAAATGTATTTATCTTGGAACAGGTGCTTGGAAACAGGGACAAGTTCTAGGGAAATTGTCTAGTTTTTAAAGCATTTGTTTTGAATGTTTTGTTTTTAATTGGAATCTGAAATCATGTCTGTCTAACGTCCTTTACTTTGAATGCATGCATTGGGGTAAGGGCCCATTTAGTGCCCCATTCGGGTCGGGTCTTTACAGTTGGTATCAGAGCTCAGAGTCATAAATTCTGTAGATTGACCTTTTGTTGTAGGTCGTTTTCCCATGATCACTAGCACTCAAGCGATCCATCAGTGCGCCTAAGTTTACTATTTGTTGTAGAAAAAGGGTTAAGAATTTACAATACCGTCATCTAGTGTATGCCTTGTGTAGTGTTGTAGAGCGGAGACGAGCATGTTCGACTCGTTATTGGTTTGGGTGTAGATCGCCAAAGATGCCGCTTACCCGCGCTTCTAAGAGGGCGCTGAGAGGAGGCCGAGGTGTCAGGATCGGATCTAACACCGTAGGGACATCGTCCCAAGCTGAGACTGATAGCATTCCGCCTGTAGCTCCCCCTGTTGAGCCTAGAGTAGGCTTTGAGGCGATTGAGCGCCGTGAGACTGCTCCTGGAGCAGAATTTGCTAATTCTATGAGGTCTATGGTGGTCGACCTATTGAGCGACCAGAGGGCAGAGACCCAGGTTTGTTGGCAGCGCAGCGGGAGGAGTCCCGTGCCCAGATCGAGCAGCAGACTCGTTTGATTCAAAGAGGCACAAAGAAGCACCCCAGCTCATGGGAGCCAGCAGACCCTTGTGGCGGAGGTGTGCGAAGAGGTGCCGATGAGCTTGGTAAATGGTTGAAAGATTTCGTAAAGTGGAACCCAGAGAAGTTTGATGCCACAGGTGATGCTTTAGCAGCAGCTAGATGGATTGACCATTTGGAGTACACCATCCTGATTATGGTGTGCCCCGATGTTCAGAGGCCGAGGTGTGTAGGCCATGTGTTAGGGGGCATAGCTAGATGGTGGTGGGAGTCCACCCTGAGTGAGAGACCACCGGGTCCCCACCGCTACACAGGGAGTTCTTCAAGTCAGAATTTAAGGCCAAGTACATTAGTGATGAGGCTCAAGAGAAGATGGTAGCGCTTTTCCAGAATCTGAAGCAGGGTTCCGATTCTATAGAGGAGTACGAGAGGAAGTTTTCGGAGTATGGTTATTTTGCTCCGCAGCTGATATCAACCCCTGAGTTGAAAATTTGAAAGTTCATTTCTGGTCTGAGGCAGGGCGTGTCTCAGGATGTTAGGGCACAGGCCCCTGACACTTATGCTAGAGCTGTTCAGCTGGCCACTATTTACAACGGAAAGTATCCTGTTGAGCGGATCGTCGCCTCCCGTGCAGGCGTCTGTCCCAGCTGTAGTGGGGCAGAAGAGGAGGTTTGAGTTCAGAGGAGGAGGCCAGCGTCGCCAAGGATAGTTCCAGAACCGGGATCAGCGTAGGATTCCTGCCCAGGCGGTGTTTTCGATGTGGAAAAGAGGGGCATACGGTCCATTTCTGTGATCAGCCAGCTATGGCAGTTCAGCCGGTGCAGCAGCAGCAGGGACGGGTGTTCGCTACGAATTGTCAGGAGGCCGAGCGTGCAGATGCCACAGTGGCAGGTACGCTTCTTGTTTTGGATCATTGTGCATTTGTCTTGTTTGACTATGGTTCTACGCACTCGTTTGGGTCTGTATTGTTTGTTGAGCATGCTAGGTTGAGATTAGAGCCTCTAGGTTTTGAGTTATCTGTTGCAACTCCTTCGAGAGTTAATATACTAGCTAAAGATAAGATTAGGGATGGTCGGATCGAGATATCCAGAGAGTTGCTTGTAGCTACGCTCATAGTCCTGCCTATGAGTGGTTTCGATGTGATTCTTGGTATGGAATGGTTAGCTTCTAACCACGCATTGATTGACTTCCACCGGAAGGAAGTAGTGTTCAGGCCGCCGGGTCGGCCCAGTTTCAAGTTTCGTGGAGTCCAGGGTGGGGTTTGCCTGCCGATGGTGTCAGCGGTGAAAGCTCGTCGTTTGCTAGCTCATGGAGCTTGGGGCTACCTAGCCAAGTTGTCTGGAGAGAGCCGTCCCTCGCTGACTATTGATCAAGTGCCGGTTGTGCGGGAGTTTGCGGATGTGTTTCCTGAGGAGTTACCGGGGTTGCCCCCGAAGAGAGAGGTTGACTTCACAATTGAGCTCGAGCCAGGAACCCTCCTATCTCGAAGACTCCGTATCGTATGGCGCTAGCCGAGTTGAAGGAACTGAAGGTTCAGTTGCAGGAGATGCTAGATCGAGGGTTCATTCGTCCGAGTGTGTCCCCGTGGGGAGCGCCAGTTCTGTTTGTGAAGAAAAAGGATGGTTCGATGCGCCTATGCATTGACTATCGTTAGCTTAATAAGGTGACAATGAAGAATAAGTATCCGTTGCCCCGTATCGATGATTTATTCGATCAACTTCAGGAAGCTTCCGTGTTCTCCAAGATAGATTTGAGATCCGGGTATCATCAGTTGCGGATTAGGGACGCCGACATTCCTAAGACAACTTTCAGATCTAGATATGGACACTACGAGTTTAGGGTCATGTCGTTTGGATTGACTAATGCACCAGCAGCATTCATGGACATGATGGATAGGGTGCTCAAAGCATTTTTGGACAGCTTCGTCATCGTGTTCATTGACGATATTCTGATCTATTCAAGGACCAGGGAGGATCATGCAGAGCATTTGAGGCAAGTGTTGACAGCTTTGAGGGAAAACCAGCTTTATGCGAAGTTTTCCAAATGCGAGTTCTGGTTGGAGCAAGTAGCCTTCCTAGGTCACGTAGTTTCGAGGGATGTTATAACCGTGGATCCAGAAAAGATTGAGGCCGTGAGTTCGTGGGCGGGCCGACCGATTTGAGCTATCTGATACGCAGCTTCCTGGGTTTGGCAGGTTACTACCGTCGGTTTGTTAAGGACTTTTCCGCCATAGCCTCGCCCCTCACTCGTCTGACGAGGAAGGGTGTAAAGTTTGTTTGGGACGGTAGGTGTGATGAGAGCTTTTCCAGGCTCAAGCGCAGTTTGACTTCAGCACCAGTGTTGGCAGTCTCGGAGGGGACAAGTGGTTTTGTGGTCTACAGCGATGCTTCCAAGTTTTGGTTGGGTTGTGTGTTGATGCAAAGACGGAAGGTCATTGCTTATGCTTCCCGTCACCAAGAAACCATATGAGCGTAACTATCCGACTCATGATATGGAGTTGCCAGCGGTGGTGTTTGCATTGAAGATTTGGAGGCATTACACGTATGGTGAGCGGATTCGGATGTTTACCGATCACCGAGCCTCAAGTATCTGCTTACTCGAAGGAGCCGAATATGAGGCGAGAGATATGGTTAGAGTTGGTGAAAGATTATGATCATGAGATTTTGTACCATCCGGTAAAGCCAATGTAGTGGCTGATGCTTTGAGTAGGAAGACGCGTCGCACTCGCGGCGTTGTTGAGTTCCCAGCCAGACACGGAGAGAGTTCGGCGGCGGTGAGGTTGCGATGTTGTTGGGTGAGGTTCTTGCCAGAGTAGCTCGATTGGATGATCCGACCATCGATTAGACAAATGGATTATTGATAGTCACCGAGTGACCCCGCACTTAAGAGATTGGGTGACAGAGTTAGCGCCGATGGAGATTTTGACTTTGTATATTCACGAGCATGGTGGGGACGACGCGTCTGAGGCGGTTGTGTGTTCCGGATGTTGCGGGATTGCGAACGAGTTGCTCTCGAGGCCCACATTCTCCTTTTGCTTGGCACCGGGGTACCAAGATGTATCGAGATCTTAAGCGAACATTCGGTGGATAGGTATGAAAAGAGATGTTGCGGAGTTTGTCGATCGATGTCTCACTTGTCGGCAAGTGAAGGCACCCAGGCGAGAGACCAAAGGTTTGTTGTAGCCGCCACGAGTGTGCCTTAGTGGAAATGGGAATAGATCTCCATGGACTTTATTTACGGTTTGCCGAGGACTCAGGAAGTTCTCTCGCATTTGGGTGATAGTCGATCGATTGACTAAGAGCGCACACTTCATTCGGTAGAGACACTTATACCGTGGAGCAGTGAAGGCGCGCTTGTTTTTGGAGCAGATCATTCGTTATCACGGTGTGCCTGTGAGGATTGTATTCGACCGTGATTCGAGGTTCACCTCTCGTTTCTGGAGAGCGCTCCATAAGGGTTTAGGCACTGAGTGCGATTTCAAAGACTGACTTTTCACCCTCGCATCGATGGACGGATCGAGAGGGTGAATCGATTCTCGAGGATATGTTGAGGGCTTGTGTGTTGGATTTCCGGCGATTGGGACCAAGATGCACATGTCGATGGAGTTTGCATGTAACAACAGTTATCATTCGACGATTCAGATGGCTCCATTCGAGGCTTTGTATGGTAAGCGTTGCCGATCTCCTGTGTTCTAGGAAGAGGTTGGTGACAGGCAGGTTTTGGGTCCCGAGTTGCTGCAGTTGACTAATGGTCCCGTCCAAAAGATTAGAGCTCGTATGTTGACAGCTCAGAGCAGACAAAAGAGTTACGCCGATGTCCGGCGTCGGGATTTGGAGTTTGAGGTTGGTCAGCATGTATTCCTAAAGGTTGCACCGATGGGAGGTGTTTTGAGGTTTGGCAAGCGTGGAAAGCTGAGTCCCCGTTTTGTTGGTCCGTTTGAGATTCTAGAGAGGATCGGCAAGGTTTCTTATCGGTTAGCCCTACCTCCGTCATTGTCAGCGGTGCACAGTGTTTTTCATGTTTCGATGTTGAGACAGTACGTGCCGGATCCGTCGCATATTGTTGACTTTGAGCCGTTGCAGCTGAATGAAGATTTGAGCTTCGAGGAAAAGCCAGTGGGGATTCTTGCTTTTGAGACAAAGACACTGCGTAATATTGAAATCCGGTTGGTAAAAGTTTGGTGGAAGAGTCAGAGTTCAGAGGAAGCCACTTGGGAGCGGGAGGATGAGATGAGATTGCATTATCCCGAGCTGTTTCAGTCTTAAGGGACTTTCGAGGACGAAAGTCTTATAAGGGGGGAATATAGTAACTGCCCGGAAATTTCATCCTGGTCTTCCCGGGTTGCCCAGGGGCATTTTGGTAATTTGGTCGGGCCGACCGGGCCGGTTATGTCTTTGCTAATTACCGGAAAAATTATGAGATGATTTGAATGGGATCGGGAAGCTTGGTGAAGGTATTTGAGCTTGGTAAAAGGTAAAAATAAATAGGGATTTAAATAGCGCGTCGAGTGAGATTCGAGCGAGGGTCGCGTGGGAAGCTAGGCGAGTGTCGCTGCTAATCGAGCCACTGAGCGCTCTTGTTAATCTAATAGCGCCATCATTTATATAAGCCTGTTCGGTTGAGTTTTGGTTTAAAAGCAGAATTTTGGCCCGAGCTTCTCCCTCACTTCTCCATTTTCTTCTCCTTCTTCGCGATCCTTCCCTTCGACCGACCAGGGCGTCTTCGCGTTTTGCTCCCTCGCCGACTCCAATTCGCCGGAGCTCTCTCGCCGTTCGTTCCTCCGGTAAGCTCTCCTTCTCTTCCGTTCTTCTCCTTCTTCTTCTCCTTCGCGTTTCCGTCGATTCTTTCCCCTGATTTTTTTTATTTCCATTTTTCCGGCCGTGTTGAAGTGAATCGCTGGGTGGGTTTTGTGCAGCTGAAGTAGAGGAGTTCGTCCAACCACAAATCGCTTGTCGAATCCTCTCCAATCGGCTGAATTCGTGCTTCCTTTCCATCGCCAAATCGGGTGCTCTGTCGCAGCCCAGCCCGCCGAGCCACGCCGCACATCGACCCTTGCCCGCGCGCGCGTCCTAGCCCAGCTCCGTGTCGCGTCGCATCGCCAGCGCCCAGTCGAGCCCCCCCAGCGCCCCTGCATCGCACGCGCGCCCGTCCGCGCGCAGCAAGAGCACTCACGCGCCCATTCCTGCGCCCCAGCGCGCCCAGCTAGTCCTATTGCTACCCCGTTCGTGCAATCGGCTCGTTCGTGCGTTCGTCGTGCCTCGTGAGTTGCTCCCGAGCTGAGCCCTATTTATTTTATTGTATTTAGGCCTATTATGTGATTTTTGTTGTGATTGATAGGTTCTCAGTAGCTAGTTCGGGTTCGTTTGCAACTTAGGTTTTCGTATCAAATCGTCCCCGACCAAGGTAAGGATTTCTTACCGGAGTTGTGTGGACCCTGTGATATTATATGTGATTGCGGATTGATTGCTTGTTTGTGTTTATTGACATGTGTAGCTAGGTACTCTATTCTGAATTCCTGATTAGCATGATTTTCCTGGTTATTTCTCATGTTAATCCATGCTAGGTCGTTTCCTCCGCATGCTCGTGATATCATTCCTTGCTTCGTAGTATCATGCTAGGCTCGTTGTATTCTTATTGAGCACGTATTGGGTTTTATAGAATTGTTTGCTGATTGCTAGGGCAGGTTAGAGTTGCAGGTAGATAGCATCATCCGGGCCTGATGCATAAAGTACCTTGCATCCATGGTAGGGACGTCGAGTCAGTGCTCCGTCCCTGGACCCCGTGAGGGATTAGCTAACCCTACCGGTAGGCCCTGCAATCTTGGGTGAGGGTGGCAGACTGTTAAATGCCCCAACGGTCGGGATGATGACTTGGCATTGCCTCGTCCCCTGCGGCCGGCATGTCCTCGGCATGTTTGGCGAGAGCCCCGATTGCCACTGTTAAGGTAAGGCGGCTTCTGGTGTAAGCCTACCACGACCCGTTTCCTTAGCCTCAGTGCGGTGGTTCAGTGACATAGTTTACGTGTCCGTGTCTCTCACACCCCTATGCGGTGACACCGATCCAAAGAATTAGTTAGGCATGGTGACTGGACATGGACATGGGCCTCTGCCTCTGGGACCGGCACCCCCCATAGTCTCGCAGTGCACGCACGCGGTGCATGCTTACGCTCATTCTGCGCCACCGATCGAGAGCTCCTCGGGATCTTGAGCCGTGTACCTTTCGTCGACGATGAGACAGCGGTGAGGCCGTGTAACGCCCGATTTTCTATTTCGATTACCTGGTGATTTCGGGTCATTATTCGGTTGTTCGGATGGGCCGTTAGAGTGTTCTAACCCTTAGGGGTATTTTGGTCTTTTGCCCCGGGCCGTGGTTTTGAGATTTTCAAGATTTGGGGCCTTTCCCGCCTTCGTCGAAGTTTGGTGTTGTTGGTTGCAAGACCCAAGAGGTTTGGGCAAGTTGTTTGGGAGTTTGGAGGTATTTTAGTTATTGGCAAACTTAATGGGTTTTTGAGTGCTTCCTTTGGGATTTGAACCCTTGCCCTAAATGGTTTTGGGAGTTTGAAGGAAAAATAGTTTTATTAGAAAGAAAAGTTTGTTTGGGTCGGGTTTTGAAAGAGGAAGCTTTGGGAAGGGATTTTAGACCCATTTAAATTAGGAAAAGGGAAGAAAATCAAGAAAACCCCTTTTCCCCCTTGTTTTGCAAAATCCTCTCTCTCTTTCTCTCTCTCTCTCTCTCTCTCCTAGCCGACCTGACCAAGAAACCCTAGCCGCCCAGCCATGCCAGCCGCACCAGCCAGCCCAGACTCTCCTAAGCCGCACCCCGCTTCGGCCTTTGCGCAGCCAGCAGCACAGAGCACCAGACATGCCCAGCCCAGCCCGCGCGCGCGAACAACCCAGCTGGCTCCGCACTAGGCTGCTGCCCAGACGCGCCGCGCCGTCCCGCACCATGCCGCTCAGACCGCCCTTCAAGACGTCCCCTGCCGCGCGCTGCGCTTCAACCGCTTCGCGTCTACATGCCCGTGCCGCTTGTCCGCGTCCGCCCGTCAGCGCGCCTGCGCCTTGCTTTGTCGCGATCCACAGCGTAGCCCAACCCAGCGCGCCAGCAGCGCCAAGCGGCGCCCGATAAGCGCCAAAGAGCGCCTGCTGCTCGCGCCCCAATCGCACGCCTGCCCGCCCCACTTGCTGCCGAGCCTGTTTGCCAAGATTGTTGGGGCGAGACCTAGTACCCTCTCGTTTGGTAATTCCCGAGCCTCCACTCTTTTGGACCCTAAGCTGTTGGCTGCTGTTTATTTAATTAGGTTGTTTTTATTAAAATGCTTAGGTTGATCGGTTTCGCTTTAAAGCTCGAGGGTCATTATTTGACTGTGAAAGTTATTTCTGCTCGTTTCCAGGTAAGGATTTCTTACCGTGGTTGTGTGGACCCTGCGATGCTTTCTTGATTGTGCCTTATATGCATGTTTACTTTTATGAACATGATTAGTAGATAGGACAGCTTGTGATTGCATTCCTGCTAGCATGTTTGCTTGTTTGTACATGTTAGTGCCATGCTAGGACTGTTCTTCCAACATGCTTGAGATTCCTGCTTTAAGTTCGTAGTTTCATGCTAGGTTATGTATGATTGATGATGATTATGTATGTTTAGCCAGGAATCGTTTACTCTATACTCTAGCTAGTGTAGTAGGGCTGTCATCATCTAGAGGCTGAGAGCGGACATAACGTACCTTGTCCCCACCTGTAATAGCCCAGTTTTCTATTCCAGTTTTCGAGGTGCCTTCGGGTCAAGATTCAGTTGTTTGGTTGGGTTTTAGAGCCGTTTGGACCCTTGGGGGTATTTTGGTCTTTTGGCTCTCCGGGCAGGATTTGTGGTCTTCAGGGCTTCGAGGTAGCTCCTGCCTTTGTCGAGGGTTGTTTGTTGGTGGCTGCGAGTCCCGAGGTGTTTGGGCTAGTCGGTTGGATGCTCGGTTGTGGTTTGGGCTTTGGCAAAGTGATGGTTAGTTGTGTGCTTCTTTTGGGGATTCGAGCCCGAGCCTTTAGTGTTGCTTTGGGAGTTGGATTTAAGTGAGTTTGATTGATTGGAAAAGATTTCTTTGATCGGGTCTCGGAGGAGGAAGCCGGGAAATAGGATTTTGAGGTTTTAAGTGGATAAGGATGGAAAATGGAATTTAAATCCCATTTTTCCCTTTTATTTCCCATTTTTCCTTTTTATTTCCTTTTTTCTTTTATTTTCCCCAAAATCAACTTTCTCTCTCTTTCTCTCTCTCTCTCTCCCGAGCACCCCCACCTAGCCCAAACCCCTAGCCTTGGCTCGCCCGACCCTTGCCCGAGCACCCTAGCTAGCTCGCCCAAATGCCGATCCACCCTCGCCACCGAGCCCTCGCCACTGCTAAGTCGCGTCGCAGCCAGTCGAGTCGCCACTCGGCGTCGCCACCAGCCAGTCGCCTCGGCCGAAAGCGTCGTGCGCCATCGCCAGCCCGAGCCCAGTCCATCGCCGCGCGCCGTGTGTCGCCCGAGTTCGAGTCGTCGTCCTGTGCCGAGCGCTCCGAAGTCGCGTCCCTCAGCGCGTCGTCGCGCCACGCGCGCCCTCGCCCGCCGCTCGCCGCGCATGTCGGCAGCGCCCAGTCGAGCAGCCAGCGCCCAGGTCGTGTCAGTGTCGCGCCAGGCGTGCTGTCTGCGCCCATCAGCTGCCTAGCCCGTGCAGCCGGCTCGTTCGTGTGTCCGTCGCGCCTCGTGAGTTGCTCCCGAGCTGAGCCCTGTTTATTTTAGAGTATTTAGGGCTATTTTATGATTATTGATGTATTTGTTTGGCTCGATATAGGTTGCTCTGGTTCGATCGCAGATTAATTTATTGTGTGTTGTTGCCTTCCACGGTAAGGATTTCTTACCGAGTTGTGTGGGCCCCGCGATATTGTCATGATTTTGCCTTGCTTGTTTACTTGATCATTATGAGCATGATAATAATAGAGCGACTTTGATTGATTTCGCTAGCATGTTTGCTTGATATTACATGTTAGTGCCATGCTAGGTTTGTTCTGCGCAAAGATGCTTGTGATTCCTGCTTAAGCTCGTAGTATCATGCTAGGTAGTGTGATTGATGTCGGTCTTTGCTTGCTAGCCGAGGAATCATTGCTTTTGCTCTGTACTCTTAGATAGAGTTGTAGGGTTTGTCATCATCCGGTGAGCCGAGAGCGGACATAACGTATCTTGTCCCCACCGGTCGGGAGGAAAGCGAAGCATTGCTTGAGGGGTTGAGAGCGGACATAACGTACTTTGTCCCCGTGTGGTCGGATATTGAGCAAAGCATAACATACCTTGCTTTTTCTCCCCCTCCCGTGACCAATGAGACTTAGCTACCTCATTGGCGTATGCCTAGTTTGTAGCTCGCTAGAGCGGAACCCCGCCAACGGTGTAAGCCTCGCCTTGGCGGGTTCTTAGCTTCAGTCGGTGGACCAGCCGCCGCATGAGCGCCGAGGGCCTCGCGCTCATCGTGATCGACACCGCTTCCGAGTCTTAGGCATGCGTGCTGGCCCGCGTAGTTTGCCCTTAGGCCCTCGCATTTACGCCGGTTGCGCAGAAGAGCATGCGGTGTGCGCGCACACGCCAGCGTTAGTTGCCGGCGGTTCGAGAGCTCCCGGGCTAATGTTCGTGAGTACACCATTCCTTCCGTTAGAGCGACTTCGGGTACTCTCCCGTAAGTCCAGTTAGCAAGGGTAAGAGGCCCTTGAGGACATCCTTGGGATCGGTTTTGAGTGATCAACCGGCCGAGGGAGAAAGACCTCGAGAGATGTCCCAGATTGGTTAGGATAACCAATCATTAGGCCGGAAGTAGGAGACTTCCGATGACTCGCATCTTTCTTTGTAAGCTCGTTGAGCTATGATCCGTGTTGGTAGTTGTTTGCTTGCATGCTTTGGTACTAGATGATTGATTATATCGTATTGTACCCCGGTTGGGGATTCTTACTGAGTAATTCGTTACTCACCCTTACTTATCTTTCAGGAAACCATGGCGCGAGGCAGGATGGCTGGAGGAGGAGCTGTGATTATGGAAAACCCGTTGTTCAACTTTGAGTCTTATGTCTTGTATTTATGTTTTAAATGTCCTCTGAATGCATGTAGTTGGGCACGGAGCCCTAGGTTGTTTTATGAATGTATTTCCGGATTCTATCATTGTTGTAAATGTTGCAAAGTTGTATGTTTTTAATAAATCTCTGATCAGAGTAAGTTTTGGAAATGTATTTGTCTTGGAACAGGTGCTTGGAAACAGGGACAAGTTTCAAGAATTTTGTATTGACTTTTTAAATGAACTCTTGCCGGTTTTTGGTTTTTACTTAGAATCTGAAACAACCATCTTGCAAATTCTAGTGTTGATTTGTATGCATGCATTGAGGTAAGGGCCATTTAGAGCCCCATTCGGGTCAGGTCCTTACACCACTGGTCGGGAGTAGAGCGAAGCATAACGTACATTGCTTCCCCCCGGCAGCCAATGAGGATTAGCTACCTCATTGGCATAAGCCTAGTTTGTAGCCTGCTAGAGCGGAACCCTGCCAACGGTGCAAGCCTACCTTGGCCGGTTCTTAGCTTCAGGTCGGTGGTTGTAACGACCCAGGTTTTCATCCCGGTCTTCGAGGTATGCCCTAGGGGTATTTTAGTAATTTGGTCGGGCCGTCAGGACCGTTTATGTCTTTTTCCAGTTGCTAAAATTATTGGATGGATTTATGTAAGTTTTTGAGGCTTTGTGGATGTGTTTGGGCATGGGGAGATGCAAAAGGAAAATTGTGTGTTAAAAGTGTGTTTGGTGGGTTTCGAACCCAGGTGGTCTGAGAAGTCAGGTGGGTGGTGTGGCCAGTTGAGCTATTGAGAGCTCTTGTTGCTCCTTCCGGGTCATTTTATGGTTAGCCTTGGGTTTTGGAGTTTTGTTGTATTTGGTTAAAAGAGAAAGGAAGCTAGGTTTGCATTTCTTCTCCAACACCTCTCTTTGCCGCACAAGCCCGGCCCCGGCCAGATCCGCCTTCTGGCACCAAAGCAGATCCACCGTCGCCAAACCGCCGAGCGGCCGACGCCACCACCGCACTGCGAACGGCTCGCCGCACCGCTTCGCCTTGCCGCCGCGACGCGCCCTCGACCAGCGGTGCACCAGATCCGGCCGAGGATCGCCAGATCGCTTGTCGCCGCGCCAGTCGCAGCCGAGGAAGCCATCGCCCGATCGCACCCGATGAGCCGTCGTCGCGCCAGCGCCAGCTGGCGTTGAGATCTGCCGGAGCAAAGACGCCCGAAACGCGTCGGTCAGCCACGCCGCCGTCACACACCAAGCAGCCGCCAGATCCGTCCATCGCCGACGCCCGATTCGCGCGCAGTTCGCCGCGTCGCACCGGTTCGCAGCAGCAGCAGACGCCGTGTCCGCGCGCCGCTTCTCGAGCCGCTTCGCCCGCCACGCCCAGACGCTCGCTCGTGCTCGGCCGCTTCGCCCCCAGCGCCCGCACGCGCTTCGCGCCGTGCCGTGCTCAGCTGTAGCGTGTCCAGCCATGCCAGCTTCGCCAGCGCTTTGCCAGCGCCAGCCAGCCGCACTGACTGCGCTAGCAGCGGACTTCACTCCGTGTCGTCGTGTGCCGTGTAGTGCCCCCGAGCCGAGCCTGCTTGTTTTATTATATTTTAGGGCTATGATGGTGATTTCTATTGTGTTTGTTAGGTTCTCGTTAGCTAGCTCGGGATCGATCGCAGGCGTAGGATTTTGTGTGTAGTTGCCTCCCGGCCAAGGTAAGGATTTCTTACCGGAGTTGTGTGGACCTGCGATGTTCTATGTGATTGTTGTTTGTATGTTTGTTTGTGATTATCAGCATGTATAGTTTAGGTGCTCGCTTACAATTCCTAACCGGCATGAACTCTTGTATTGTTTCTCATGTTAGCCCATGCTAGGTTGTTCCATTCTCGGCATGTTCGTTATCTGTTCTTGCTTCGTAGTATCATGCTAGGTTCCTTGTATCCGCTGAGCACGTATTGGTGCATTGATTGATTTATTATTATTGCTATGGTTTAGAGTTCGTAGGTAGCATCATCCGGCCGGATGCATAACGTAACTTGCATCCCCGACGAGGACGCACGAGATGGTACTCGTCCCGATCCCGTTAGGGTTTAGCTAACCCTAACGGCCGCCCCGCAATCTTGGGTGAGGGTGGCAAACCGCTTATTGCCCCAACGGTTGGGATGATGACTTGGCATTGCCTCGCGTCCCGGCGATCGGCACGCCCGTCCTCGGCGTGTTCGGCCGTAGCCCTTGATTGCCACTGTTAGGGCAAGGACCGCTTCTGGTGTAAGCCTACCACGACCGGTTCCTTAGCCTCAAAAAGCGGTGGTACAGTGACATAGTTCACGTGTCAGTGTCTCACACCCTATGTCGGTGACACCGATCCGGAGATTTAGTTAGGCATGGTGATCGAACACAGGCGGCTTGCCACTAGACCCGCACCCCAGAGTTTGCGGTAGCATGCGGTGCGCGCTTACGCTCATTACAGCGCCGGCCGGAGAGCTCCTCGGGATCTTGAGCTAGTGCACCTTTCGTATCGGCGAGAGACAGCCGAGGCCGGGACTTGTTCCCGTATAGCGCGCTTAGTGTGTTGTGGTATTTCCGGACTAAGACCACCGAGTTGGCATCCGAGGTCCAAGTGTGGACTTAAGCTATGTGCTCTATTCTGTGTTTGTACTCATAGCTTGCATACAATCTTCTAGATGATCATGTATATCGTATTGTACCCCCGGTTGGGGATTCTTCTTGAGTAATTCGTTACTCACCCTTATTCTGTGGTTTTCCACGAGTAACCAAGGCGCGAGACAGGATGGTGAAGGAGGAGCTGTGATCATGGAATCTCTGCTTGTCATCTCGACCATTTTATTATATCATGACTCTTGACTTTTGTTATTTCCCTGAATGCATGTAGACGGGCACGAGAGCCCTAGGATGTTTTCTTACGTTTTATGGATTCCAAAGATATTTGTACTTGTGGATTGTTTAAATGGTTTAAATAAATCTCGATCGAGTATGCTTTTAGAAATGTATGTTTTGGTTGTTGAATGTTTCTGCTTTTACTTGGGATCCAAATATATTTTTCATAATGTCTTTTATTTTCAACACATGCATTGGGGTAAAGGCCCATTTAGAGCCCCTTTTGGGTCGGGTCTTTACAAATGGTACAGCCGCACGATGAGTGCCGAGGGCCTCGCACTCACGTGTTCGGTGACACCGCTTTCCGAGTCTTTAGGCATGCGTGCACTGCCCGCGTAGTTTGTACTTAGGCCCCACATTTACGCCGGTTGCAAAGCGGATGCGGTGTGCGCGCCTGCGTTAGTCGCCGGTTCGGAGAGCTCCCGGGCTAATGTTCGTGAGTACACCCGTTCTTTCCAGTTTAGAGCCGGACTTGGTACTCTCCGATAGTCCGGTTTGTTAGCGAGGGTAAGAGGCCCTTGAGGACACCCATTGGGATTGGCTTTTGAGCTGATCATATGGTCGAGGGAGAAAGACCCTCGAGGGTGTCGGACATCTTTGGGATCGGTTTTTAAGCTGATCAATTTTCCGAGGGAGAAAGACCCTCGGAGATGTCCTCGGATTGGTTATGAGAGCCAATCATTAGGCCGGAAGAAGGAGACTTCCGAGGATTCCAGATTCTGCCTTGTAAGCTCGTTGAGCTATGATCTGTGTTGGTAACCGCTTGCATGTATACTAGGGTGCCGATGATTGATGTATCGTATTGTACCTGTTGGGGATTCTTCCTGAGTATGTTTATACTCACCCTTATTTCTGTGGTTTTCCACCAGGTAACTTGGGACAGCACCGGGACGGCTAGCGGAGGGAGCTGATTGATCATGGGAGCTGCCGACACTCTGTCTTTATTGTTTGCATATTTGTTCAGCAAGTAGATGGACAGGAGTCCTAGGGGAAACATTATTAAAAGTTGTTTGAACTATTTTGAATGTTTTTAGATACTGGCCAGGCTTGTTTTACTTCGTTGGTTTTTCTTAAACAAAATTGTTGATTATGTTTTAAGCATTCCCCGTTCTAAATGTTTTGAAAGGTTTTAAATATGAGCACTAAACCGCTCGGTGAAATATTTAACTTGCATGCTGAGTGAGAACCTAGGTTTAGGACCGTATTTTGGGTCGGGTTCTTACAGCTTGGTATCGAGCACGAGTCATAGATTCTCAGAGACTAACTTTGCTGCGCGGTTGTTGCCCCCATGATCATTAGCACTCCGCGGCCGTCAGGTTTGTCTGAGTTCATTAAGCTAAGGGTTTTATTTTACAATACTGCATCTAGTATACATGTGTTACTCTTGTTTGGCAGTGAGAGCCCCAGCGTGGGCTAGCTTTTATGCTCTGTGTAGATCGCTAGTAGGTTGATTGCACTTAGAGGAGCAGGGACGTTTGGTATTTTTAACCGAGGAGTTGGACTGTTCATGTTGATCATGAGACCACGTCTAGGGTTGTCTAGACCCGTAGGCCACCTTTGGCCCTGGCAGATGAGTTGCCAAGAGTAGGGGGGGTTGAGGCTAGCACGCCTCAGAGTGAGACTCCTTGAGAAGAGTGTGCTCCAGCCATGAGGGAGTTGATGGCAGGTCTTTTAGCTAACAGAGAGCGGAGACCCAGGCGCAGTTTGTAGCGCGAAGTGAGGAGTCTTGGGCATAGATAGCCCAGCTGGTAGAGTTTATTTAGGAGACACCCCTCCTTGTAGTTCCAGTAGCCCCAGAGGTTCCCGGAGGGCTTGATCAAGCAGGTTTATCTTTGATAAGATAGTTGGCGTTGATCTAGCCGCCGAGTTTGGCAAGTGGAAGCTCAGAGAGCTGGATGTTTTGAGACCTATCGCTAGCAAAGCAAGGTGGTTGGCCAGATCGAGTTTATCATCCAAGTGTTGTGATGACTGGTGTTCGTGAGGCCGATGACCGGATGTTTAGAGGTCGAGGCGCACCGCTCGTGTGTTGTTTGATGCAAAGAAGTGTGGTGGTGGAAGTCCCCTGTGAGAGGCGGACCAAAGAGAGTCTCCACCACCACTGGTCGATTGGCAAGCGGCCAAGTTAGTAGCTTTTGAGGAAGATGTAGAGACATCTTGTTCTCCTGCAAGCCTGCAGTCGTTTTGCAGCCAGTTCTTTTAGTACCCTCGTAGCAAGGGTGTAGTGTGGAGTTTGCTTGTCAGGACTTAATCCGTCTGTGGTTTCCAGCTGGCTAGTAGAAAGAAGCACCTTGCGTTAGCATGTTCCGTGTGTGAGAGCTAGGTGTCGCACCCGAGGGTTGGCCTGAGTATTCGTTGAGCATCGAGTGGGATGCAGGAGTGGGCCTTGGCTTGTCTGTTAGACGTGATGTCAAAGAGTAGTCTACTCGATTGTTGAGACTTTGGTGTTGAGTGCCATTGCACTGTCACCCGGAGTGTGACCTTCCCTACCCTCGAGGGGCTTAAAGCCCGTAAAGGGATGTTTGTGTTGTAAAGGAAGTAGTGCCTGTTGGCACCAAGCTTTGAGAGGAGGCCTAGATTCAGGCCAGTTGGCACTTTTCGTGCGGGTGGTTCCAGGACCCGCCCGGAGTTTAGCATCCCTACAAGTCTTGTACCCATTCCTGAGATTGCACCTATTTGGGTTGCATAAGAGATCTAGCTCGGTGGTAGCCAGAGAACTCCAAGTTTGAGGTTGTTGAGGGATAAGTAGGAGCCTTTCAGGGTCACCGAGAGTTGGGTACAAAGGATGCTGTTGGTTGTTAAGGGCTAGCGCGTCCGAGTTCTCGCGCCTGTGTTGTGGGCTTGTGAGCCAGTTGGATGGTAGTGTGATTCGACTACCCTGGAGTTACCCTAATATGAGTAGGGTTGGCAACGATGATGCGTGGTTGATCCACTGTTAGAGCCATGAGTTGGATGGTTGATCAGAGCACGTTTAGTGGACCATCGGTATGAGGTAAGTTAGCTTGGTGTGGCTATGCTCTTGTAAGAGTGAGTCGACCAATGTGGCATTCCGTGGTGAGTTGACCATGAGTGAGTTGAACTCTTGTTGGTCCTTTGCTAGATGTGGCTCTATTGGGAGGCAAAAGTTGCCTTGTGTGAGAATACTTGTTGGTTTGGATCTTAATGAACCAAGTTGGAGCTGTACACGCCGGTGTACTTTTGTGTAGCTCGTTCCGTGGTGTATTTTTCAAGAACCACGAGGGGTTTCGGGTTGAGAAACCAGTGCTCAGTTCTGAGGAGTTAGGGCTTTAGTTCTTGGCAAGTGCCCTAACTTGGATTGAGAGGTTACCGTGCCGGTAGCCGGGTTGTTGCGTAGGCAAGTTATGCTAGTTGGCCCTTGACCTGGGTAGAGGCATTTCTTGTTGATCGATGGTTGGAGTTCAGTTGGAACTGATCCAGGGCGATGGTAGCAAAATCGCGGAGTTTCTGCCGCCATGGCTAAGAGTGTTGTCCGGATCCTTACCCTGGGTAGAAGCTACGATGTGGCTGATGCTTTGAGCAAGAGGAAGATTGGGTCTTCCGGTGGTTCCCGCTCTGATGGTTAGCAGACTCACCGACAGGGCCAGTCTAGGGGTCGGGATCAGCGCCGACCGCAGGTTAGAGCTCAGGATCGTCAGCAGGGCGGGGACAGGTAGCCGGCTCATTGCATCAAGTGTGGTAAGGCACTTTTCGGATTGTGTGGAGCATCGCCCTTGCTTGCTACAGATGTGGCAAGGAAGAGCTTTTGGCCAGCACAGTTGAGATGCTGGAGGGAGATGTGCTCGTGTAGCCGATTTATCGCTTAGACCGTTTGACGGCGTGTGTGTGTCGAGGACGATCGGAGAACCCTAAGTTGTGGAGAGCCTCACCAGAGCTCACCGCACCCAGCGATGTTCCTCGGTTGAGTTGTTGGATGCTTGTTGTCGGTTAACAAGCTAGAGCTGTTCTTGGTAACCTCCACGTTGATTTTCGGAATTCTTAGAGAGGTGGTGCTTGGTGTTGACCAAGGTTTGGTTCCCATGTTGTTTCGTGAGCTAGCTCGGTTCGAGCAAGCGGGCGTTGCCCTGAGGACTTGTTCCTAGTCAGGTAGTTTTGGGAGTTGGCCTCCCCCTCAGCGGTTGAGTAAGTACCGCTAGTGCTTAGTTGGTGGTTCAAGCGATTGAGGAACCCTTGGATGTTTCTTCAGAGAAGAGTTGGTGGTTGTTACCGTTGAGTTTGAGCAAGACAGCGAGCGTGTGTGAAATTCGCTGTCCCTCGGAAGTCCGCTTGCTAGGAAATCGTTCCTGTAGAGGAGGAGTCAGCTTAGCTCCTGAGTTGTGTAGTTGATCAGAGTAGCGCAACGGTCAGCCTAGCGAGAGTGTCCCTGCGTCTGTTTGTTAGCAAGTGGAATGTTGTTTGTTCCCGCGAGGGCGAAAGCCAGCCAGTTCCAGGGCTTGACTTGTTGGCGGATGGTTGTTGGATCTTTGGAGCTTGTAGACCCCCCTTAGTTCTTTGGTAGTTGAGTTGCACCGTGGATGGCGGCCTAGAGTTTTAACTTTTGAGGTAGTCTTGCCTACTCGTGTTGTTCAGGATCCGCAAGCTTGAGGTCGACGCTATCCTTATCCCTCGCGCTGTTTCGTGTGTGAAGTTCCTAGCTGGAAGTTGAGATGGGTCTAAGCTTAAAAGGAGGAATTCCATAGAGCAGCCAGATGGACTTAAGAGTTGAGTGGCAGTTTGGAGACGAGGTTCGCTCGTTGTAAGACTTGAGTTGAGTTTCCGCAGAACAAGCCCTTCTTGGGCTTTGTCCCTAGTTGATGTGCGTTCGCAGTTGGCGTTATAGCTGAGTCAGAGTTGAGTGGGTTGGCACAGAGATGTCGTGGCATTGGTTGGAAACCTTAGAGTTGTTATCCTCCAGCTATCGTGTTGCTAGTAGCCACGTAATGTTTTATTCCTTGCTGCTCGAGATTTTCGTGAGAGGAATGTTGATTATTTTCCTGTCTGGCGATGTTCACCTAGGCCAGTGGCTGATCGGATTGCATTGGAAAGTTTGTTGTCGGCCGATGAGGGGCTCCGGTTTATTAGTTTGGCCGAGTGGAGCCTGCTCTCGGACCTTGTCGTTCGGGGGTGGCCGGCCCGAAGTATCAGCTAGTGTGAGTGGTGGTAGCCGCTTGGTGAACCAGAAAAGTGCCCTTGGCTTTGGTGCTTCGATTTCTCGTATGATGGTTGCTTTAGTGTTGTGGGCGCATGCTAGTTGGAGAAGGTTGCCTTGGGATCACCACCGCTTGGTGGTTCGAATTGGATTTCGTTAAGGATTGTAGGCAACCATGGGGTTCGCAGTCTCTTGCGAAGTAAGAGTAGGCCGTTTTGTTTCAAACACAGGAGGTTCAGTTGTTTGGTCAAGATGGTGAAGGGTCGAGGTTTGTTTGATAACAAATGCTATGAGCATTCGAGAGAAGTTACTGCCGAGCGTGGCGTAGAGTTTTAGAGCTTGTGACCCGTCCACGAGTTTCTTTGAGAGTAGCGCCGTAGAGAGAGGCGTTCCGAGTTGGGTTAGCGGGATAAGTGAGCCCTAGGGTCGTGAGACCGTTTGAGAGTTGGTGCGAGTCAGAGGGTGTGACTCACCGACTAGCTATCGCATGATTTCTTCGAAGCTCAGTGTTAGTTCAGTTTTGGTTGAGATAGTTTGTGGCAAACTCGGTGTCTTTTGGGCTTGGAGCCTTTGGGAAACCAAGAGGGTTCGGTTTCGAAGAAGGATTTGTGTTGTCTTAACCGGGAGCTTGGTTGGTTAAGAATCAGTGGAGTTTTCCTAGAGTTTTTTTCGTCTTAAAACTTTCGAGGACGAAAGTCTTAAAAGGAGGGATTATTGTAACGGCCCAGTTTTCTATTTCGGTTACCCAGGTGATTTCGGGTCATTATTCGGTTGTTCGGATGGGCAATTAGAGTGTTCTAACCCTTAGGGGTATTTTGGTCTTATTGCCCCGGTCAGGGTTTTGAGGATTTTCAAGATTTCAAGGCCTTTCCTACCTTCATCGAAGTTTGGTGTTGTTGGTTGCAAGACCCAAGAGGTTTGGGCAAGTTGTTTGGGAGTTTGGAGGTATTTTAGTTATTGGAAAAATTAATGGGTTTTTGAGTGCTTCCTTTGGGATTTGAACCCTTGCCCTAAATGGTTTTGGGAGTTTGAAGGAAAAAGAGTTTTATTAGAAAGAAAAGTTTGTTTGGGCCGGGTTTTGAAAGAGGAAGCTTTGGGAAGGGATTTTAGACCCATTTAAATTAGGAAAAGGGAAGAAAATCAAGAAAACCCCTTTTCCCCCTTGTTTTGCAAAATCCTCTCTCTCTTTCTCTCTCTCTCTATCTCTCTCCTAGCCGACCTCACCAAGAAACCCTAGCCGCCCAGCCATGCCAGCCGCACCAGCCAGCCCAGACCGCCCTAGCCGCACCTCCGCTCACCACCCTGCACAAAATTTCAGCGCACAGAGCAGCCAGTACCAGCACAGCCAGCGCGCACGAGACAGCCAGCCGCCCAGCCCAGCGCGCCCGACAACCCAAATGGCCGCACGAGCTGCCCAGACGCGCCGCGCCGTCCCACACCAGCGCTACTGCCAACACAAGCGCGCCGCTTCGCGCCTGCCGCGCGCCGCGCCCAGCACCGCCAGCGTCTGCGTGCCGTGCCGCTTCGTCGCGCCCGCCCGCCAGCGCGCGCTGCTGCGCTGTCGCGATCCTTGCGCGCGCCAGCGCCAGCGCCCGTCTCCCTGCCGCGCCCGCCAGCCAAGAAGGCCCGATAAGCGCCCGGCGGCGCCAGCTGCTCGCCCCGCCGCCACGTCTGCCGCTGCCCACTTGCCGTCGAGAGCCTGTTTTGCCAAGATTGTTGGGGCGAGACCTAGTCATCAGAAGACCCGACCCAAAAGGGGGCTCTAAATGGGCCTTTACCCCAATGCATGTAGTGAAAATAAAAGACATTATGAAAAATACATTTTGGATCCCAAGTAAAAATGAAAACATTCAACAACCAAAACATACATTTCTAAAAGCATACTCGATCGTAGATTTATTTAAACCATTAAAACAATCCACAAGTACAAATATCTTTGGAATCCATAAAACGTAAGAAAACATCCTGGGGCTCAGTGCCCGTCTACATGCATTCGGGGAAATAACAAAAGTCAAGAGTCATGATAAAATAAAATGGTCGAGATGACAAGCAGGATTCCATGATCACAGCCTCCTCCTTCACCATCCTGTCTCCCGCCTTGATTACTTGTGGAAAACCACGTAAATAAGGGTGAGTAACGAATTACACAAGAAGAATCCCCAACCGGGGTACAATACGATATATACATGATCATCTAGAAGAATGTATGCAAGCTATGAGTACAAACATAGAGCGGAGCACATAGCTTAAGTCCACACTTGGACCTCGGATGCCAACTCGGGTCTTAGTCCGAAAATACCACAACACACTAAACGCGCTATACGGGAACAAGTCCCGGCCTCGGCTTTGTCTCATCGTCGATACGAAAGGTGCACTAGCTCAAGATCCCGAGGAGCTCTCCGGTCGGGCGTAATGAGCGTAAGGATGCACCGCGTGCTTCTACAGACTATGGGGTGCCGGTCTCAGTGGCAAGTTGCCCATATCCGGATACCACGCCTAACTAAATCTGGATCGGTGTCACCGACATAGGGGTGTGAGACTGACACACGTGAACTATGTCATCTCGTACCACCGCACTGAGGCTAAGGAACGGGTCATGGTAGGCTTACACCGTGAAGTCGCCCTTACCTTAACAGTGGCAATCAAGGGCTCTTGCCGAACACGCCGAGGACGCGTGCCGCCGCCGGGGACTAGGCATTGCCAAGTCATCATCCCGACCGTTGGGGCATCGCTTAGACTACCACCCTCACCCAAGATTGCGGGGCCTACCGGTTGGGATAGCAAATCCCTCACGGGGTCCAAGGACGGAGAATCGTCTCGAGCGTCCTTGCCATAGATGCAAGATACTTTATGCATCGGCCCGATGATGCTATCTACACGAATTCTAAACCTTTACAATAATAACAATTCAATCAATGCAGTCCAATACGTGCTCAACGGATACAAGGAACCTAGCATGATACTACGAAGCAAGAATGGATATCGAACATGCTAGAATAGAACAACCTAGCATGGGCTAACATGAGAAACAATACAAGAATTCATGCCATCGAGAATTGAGCAGAGCACACCTAGGGCTAAACATGCTAGTAATCATACACAGGCATACAAAACAACAATCACAAATATACCGCAGGTCCACACAACCCCTGTAAGAAATCCTTACCTTGGTCGGAAGACTTCTACACACAAATCCTAAGCTAGCGAGCGGGAACCTAGCAAACCAACAATAATCAAGCATCTAAAATGTCTAAACAACAATAGAACAGACAAGCTCGGCTCGGGGAACTCACGCGCACGACGACACACGAGCTTGGAGCCTGCAACAAGCTGGCACGGCAGCAGTGGCGGGCGCTGGCTGCTACCGCACGCAAGACGCAGCGAGGACGCGCTGCGCTGGCCGGCTGCTACCGCACGGCACGGCAGACGGATGCACGGCAGGACGCCGCGCGCGCGGCGAGCGTACGGGTGTAACGACCAGTTTTTTCTTCCCGGTCTTCCGTATGCCCTAGGGGTAATTTGGTAATTTGGTCGGGCCGTCGTGGTCGTTTGTGTCTTTTCCAGCTTACTAAAATTATTGGATGGTTTTTGTAGGTTTTGGAGGGGTTTGTGGTTTGGTTTGAGCAAGGTTTGTTGCAAAAGTAAAAATAAAGGGATTTGTCTTTGCAGTGGGGTTTGAACCCGGTCTCTGGGAAGCTTGTAGAGGGGTGTGCCAATTGAGCCATTAGGTGCTCTTGCCGCTCTTTTTCATCACATCTTAGTTAACCTTGGATTTTGGAGTTTTGGTGCATTTGGTTAAATGAAATAGAAATAGGTTATTTCATCTCCTTCTCCAAAACATCTCTTGGCCGCCCAAGCTCTCCATCTCCATAGCCTTGCCGAGTTCTTCATCCTTGCATCTCCTTGGGTTCGATCATCATCATTCCGGGTAAGTCTTCGCCTTCTTCATCTTCTCATTTGGGTGTTTTGGTGGCCGAATGTAAGGAAAAGGAGTGTGTGTGTGTGTGTGTGCAACAATGAGGGAGTCCAAAGACCGAGCTCGTCGCATCACCACGGCTCGTCAACGAACCGCCCACTGTCGTCGCGCGCCCAGATCTGTCCTCGCCAGCGGCGCCGTGCGTCGGCCGATCGCTTACACGCCGGATCTGCCGGCAGCGGCGGCCTCGCCGTTCGCCCAGCCAGAATAGATCGCCCGATCGCTCGCACGCCAGAGGACCTCGCCAGCGCCAGACGCCCGCCGATCGCCCGCGCGCCTTCGCCCGACGCGCCGCGCCCGCGCCGCTTCGCCCGACGCGCCAGCGCCAAGCGCCAGCCCAGCCGCTGTCAGAAGCTCGCTCGCTGCGCGCGTGTCCAAGCTAGCCGTGCCCGCGCAGCGACGGTAGCGTGTCCGTCCGTGCCAGGTAGCGCAGCCCGTCGTGTCCTGCCGTGCCCGGTAGCGCGGCGCCGCCCGACCTTGCCGAGCGGCTTGCGGCAGAATTTCAAGCTCGTGTCGTCGCGCGCCGCGTGAGTTCCCGAGCCGAGCTTGCTGTTCTATTGTTGTTTAGATATTTAGATACCGATTATTGTTGGTGTGCTAGGTTCCCGCCGCTAGCTCGGGATTGTTCCGCACTTAGGATTTGTGTGTAAAAGTCTTCCACCAAGGTAAGGATTTCTTACCGGGGTTGTGTGGACCTCTGCGGTATATTTGTGATTGTTGTTTTGTATGCCTGTGTATGATTACTAGCATGTTTATCTCTAGGTGCTCTGCTCAATTCCTGATCGCATGATCTCTTGTATTGTTTCTCATGTTAGCCCATGCTAGGTTGTTCTGTTCTAGCATGTTCGATATCTGTTCTTGCTTCGTAGTATCATGCTAGGTTCTTTGTATCCGATGAGCACGTATTGGACCGCATTGATTGAATCGTTATTATTGTTAAGGTTTAGAATTCGGGTAGATAGCATCATCCGGCCCGATGCATAAAGTATCTTGCATCTATGGCAAGGACGATCGAGACGCGATTCTCCGCCCTTGGACCCCGTGAGGGATTAGCTATCCCAACCGGTAGACCCCGCAATCTTGGGTGAGGGTGGTAGTCTGCTAAGCGATGCCCCAATGGTCGGGATGATGACTTGGCAATGCCTAGTCCCCGGCACCGGCACGTCCTCGGCGTGTTCGGCAAGAGCCCTTGATTGCCACCGATAAGGTAAGGACGGCTTCTGGTGTAAGCCTACCATGACCCGTTCCTTAGCCTCAAAAAGGTGGTGCAGGTGACATAGTTCACGTGTCCGTGTCTCACACCCCTATGTCGGTGACACCGATCCGGAGATTTAGTTAGGCGTGGTATCCGGATATGGGCAACTTGCCACTAGACCCGGCACCCCCATAGTCTCGTAGAAGCACGCGGTGCATCCTTACGCTCATTACAGCGCACGACCGAGAGCTCCTCGGGATCTTGAGCGGTGCACCTTTCGTATCGTCGTTAGGCAGGTGAGGCCGGGACTTGTTCCCGTATAGTGCGTTTAGTGTGTTGTGGTATTTCCGGACTAAGACCCCGAGTTGGCATCCGAGGTCCAAGTGTGGACTTAGCTATGTGCTCCGCTCTCGTGTTCGTTCTCATAGCTTGCATACATTCTTCTAGATGATCATGTATATCGTATTGTACCCCGGGTTGGGGATTCTTACTGGTAATTCGTTACTCACCCTTATTCTCGTGGTTTTCCACAGTAATCAAGCGCGAGACAGGATGGTCAAGGAGGAGCTATGATCATGGGACTCTGCTGTCATCTCTCGATTGTTTTATTTTATTTATCATGACTCTTCACTTTTTATTATTTCCCACGAATGCATGTAGACGGGCACAGAGCCCAGGATGTTTTCTTACGTTTTATGGATTCCAAATATTGGTACTTGTGGATTGTTTTAATGTTTTAATTAAATCTCTGATCGAGTGTGCTTTTAGAAATGTATGTTTTGGTTGTTGAATGTTTCTGCTTTTACTTGGAATCCGAAATGTACTTTTCATAATGTCTTTTAATTTCACTACATGCATTGGGGTAAAGGCCCATTTAGAGCCCCTTTTGGGTCGGGTCTTTACTGATTGGTATCGAGCTCGAGTCATAGATTCTCGTGACTCGACCTTTTGTTGTAGGTCGTTTTCCATGATCATCAAGATCTGGTCATCATCGTGTACGCCTAGATTTATTGTTTTAGAAAGGAAAAGGGTTAAGAATTTACAATACCTATCATCTAGTGTATGCCTTGTTTGGTGTTGTGGAATGGTGACAGTGTGTTTTGATTCGTTGTTGGTTTGGATGTAGATCGCCAAATGCTACCACCCGCATCGGGAGAGGAGGTTCGAGAGCGTGTCGAGGTATCGTGATCGGATCGTCTGCGCAGGACATCGTCCCAAGCCGACATCGATGGCATTCCACCAAAAAGCTCCTCTGCTACGCCTAGAGCGGGCGTTGAGGCGATCGAGCGCCGAGAGATCGCTCTGGAGCGAGTTTTGCCGAGTCTATGAGGGCTTTTATGGTCGGCATGTTGAGTGACCGGGGCGAGACCTGTGCCTTGTTGGCGCGCGCAGCGGAAGAGTCCCGAGCCCGCATCGAGCAAAACTTCGATTGGTTCAAAGAGAGCTCGCAGAGCACCTCCAGCTCCACAGGAGCAAGTAGCCCCCGAGGCGGATATGGCAGAGGGTGCCGAGGAATTGGGTAGGTGGTCAAGGATTTTGTGAAGTGGAAGCCCGAGAAGTTTGATGCCACCGGTGATGCGTTATCGGCAGCCAGTGGATTGCCCATTTGGAGTACACCTTCCGATCATGGTGTGCCCCGATATTCGAGAGGCCGAGATGTGCGGCTCATGTGCTAGGAGGCACAAATGAGATGGTGGTGGGAGTCCACCTTGAGCGAGAGACCACCGGGTCTCCACCCGCTACTTGGGAGTTCTTCAAGGCCGAGTTCAAGGTAAAGTTCATCGGTGATGAGGCTCGGGAGAAGATGGTGGAGCTCTTCCGGAACCTCAAGCGAGGTTACGATTCCATTGAGGAATATGAGCGCAAGTTCTCGAGTATGGATATTTTGCTCCTCGCTTGATTGCCACCCCAGAGTGAAGATTCGGAAGTTCATATCTGGATTGAGGCGGTGTTTCCCGAGATGTCGTGGCTCGTGCCCCCGACACTTATGCTAGGGCCATCCAGCTTAGCCACGATCTATAATGGGAAGTATCCTGCTGAGCGGGTTGTTGCCGCTCTGCTCAGGCCATCCCCGTCCCGGCACTGTGGGGCGTAAGAGGAAGTTTGACTTTCGGGTGGCGGCCAGCGTCGCCAAGGCGCGCCTCGAACCGGGATCAGCAGAGGGCCCTGCCCGTTTTCACCCTCGCCCAGCGGCGGTCCCGAGCGAGTTCTCCTTGTGCTTCTTGCGGGAGGACCCACGTTGGAGCTTGCGGACAGGGGCCCGCAGTGTGTTTTCGTTGTGGTAAAGAGGGTCATATGATCCGTTTCTCGTCCTCAACCGGCTATGGCAAACTCGGCCCAAGCAGCAGCGGCAGTCGAGTGTTTGCTACGACCGTCAGAGGCCGAGCGTCACGGATGCCGCCTTGAGCGGCGGTGCACGCTTCTTGTTTTAGATCACCGCGCATTTGTCTTGTTTGATTCTCGTTCCACGCATTCATTTGTATCTGTGTTGTTTGGCCGAGCATGCTAAGTTAAGACTAGAGCCTCTAGGTTTTGAGTTATCTGTTGCAACTCCTTCGGGAGTTAGTATGTTGGCTAGAGATAAGATTAAGGATGGCCGGATCGAGATATCCGGAGAGTTGCTTGTGGCTACGCTCATAGTTCCGCCTATGAGCGGTTTTGATGTGATTCTTGGTATGGAGTGGTTAGTCGCTAACCACGCGTTGATTGACCGCCACCGGAAAGAAGTAGTGTTCAGCCGCCAGTCGCCCCACTTTTAAGTTTCGTGGAGTCCAGGGTGGAGTTTGCCCGCCGATGGTGTCACCGTGAAAGCTCGCCGTTTGCTAGCTCATGGAGCTTGGGGCTATCTAGCCAAGTTATGCGGGAAGAGCCGCCCCTCGCCTCTGCTGATCGTGTGCGGTCGTGCGGAGTTTGCGGGCGTGTTTCCTCGAGGAGTTACCGGGGTTGCCCCCAAAGAGAGAGGTCGACTTCATTATTGAGCTCGAGCCGGGGACCCTCCCTATCTCGAAGGCTCCGTGACGCATGGCGCCACGTGAGTTAAAGGAATCAAGATTCAGTTGCAGGAGATGTTAGACCGAGGGTTCATCCGTCCAAGTGTGTCCCGTGGGAGCACCGGGGCTGTTTGTGAAAAAGAAGGATGGATCTATGCGCTTATGTATTGATTACCGCGAGCTTAATAAGGTGACAAATGAAGAATAAGTATCCGTTGCCCGTATCGATGATTTGTTCGATCACCTTGAGGAGCTTCGTGTTCTCCAAGATAGATCTCGAGATCCGGTTACCATCGATTGCGGATCGGGGATGCCGACATTCCTAAGACAAACTTTCGTGTCCAGATATGGTCACTATGAGTTTGTGGTTATGTCGTTTGGATTGACCAATGCCCCACCAAGTTCATGGACATGATGGATAGGGTGTTCAAATCATTTTTGGACAACTTCGTCATCGTGTTCATTGACGATATTCGATTTATTCGAGGTCTAAAGAAGACCATGCAGAGCATCCGAGGCGAGTATTGGCGGCTTTGAGGGAAAACCACCTTTATGCGAAGTTTTCCAAATGTGACTTCTGTTGGAGCAGTGGCCTTCCTAGGCCACGTGGTTTCGAGAGATGGTATAGCCGTGGACCCCGCGAAGATTGAGGCCGTGAGTTCATGGGCCAAGCCGACTTCGATTCTTGAGATTCGCAGCCTTTCTGGTTTGGCGGTTTACTACCGTCGGTTCGTCAAGGACTTTTACGCTTTAGCCTCGCCCCTCACTCGTCCGGACGAGGAAGGGTGTCGAGTTTGTTTGGGACAAAGGTGTGATGAGAGCTTTGCCGTGCTCAAGCGTAGTTTGACTTCAAAGCACCGATGTTGGCGATCCGGAGGGGACAGTGGTTTCGTGGTCTCATGTGATGCTTCCAAGTTTGGATTAGGTTGTGTGTTGATGCAAAGACGGAAGGTCATTGCCTATGCTTCCCGTCACCAAGCCGTATGAGCAGAACTACCCGACTCATGATATGGAGTTGGCGGCAGGGTGTTTGCAATCAAGATTTGGAGGCATTACCGTATGGTGAGCGGATTCGTGATGTTTACCGATCACCGAGCCTCAAGTATCTGCTTTACTCGAAGGAGTTGAATATGAGGCAGAGGAGATGGTTAGAGTTGGTAAAGGATTATGATCATGAGATTTTGTACCATCCGGGTAAAGCCAATGTAGTGGCCGATGCTTTAAGCAGAAAAGACGTCGCACTCTGCGGCGTTGTTGAGTTCCCACCAGTTTGCGAGAGAGAGTTCGAGCGGGCCGAGGTTGCGTGTTGTTGTTGGGAGAGGTTACCGCCAGTGGTAGCTCGATTGGATCTGCTCACCGCCGATTCGGCGGCCGGATTATAGACAGCCAGCTGGGTGACCCGCACTTAAGAGATTGGTTGACAGAGTTAGTGCTTGACGGTGACTTTGACTTTGTATATTCACCGCATGGTGGGTTGACTTATAGAGGCCGGTTGTGTGTTCCGGTCATCGCAGAGTTTGCGAGCAGCGAGTTGCTCTCGAGGCCCATTCCCCTTTTGCTTGGCACCCCTGGGTACCAAGATGTATCGTGACCTTAAGCGGACCTTCCGTGGATGGGGATGAAGAGAGATGTGGCAGAGTTTGTCACCGGTGTCTCACTTGTCGCCAAGTGAAGGCACCTGCAGCAGAGCCCGCAGGTTTGTTGCAACCACGAGTGTACCCCAGTGGAAATGGGAAGAGATCTCTATGGACTTTATATCTGGTTTGCCAAGGACTCAGGAAGTTCTCTCGGATTTGGGTGATAGTCGACCGTTTGACCAAGAGCGCACACTTCATTCCCTGTAGAGACACTTATACCGTGGAACAGTGGGCGCAAATTGCTTTTGGAGCGAGATCATCCGTTATCATGGTGTACCGGTGAGGATTGTGTCCGATCGTGACTCGCGGTTCACTTCTCGTTTCGGAGAGCGCCCGTAAGGGTTTGGGCACGCAGTGCGATTTCAAAGATGACTTTTTTCACCCTCGAGCGGATGGTCGATCGAGAGAGTGAATCGATTCTCGAGGATATGTTGAGGGCTTGTGTGTTGGATTTCCCGAGCGCTTTGGGACCAATGATCTGTATTTGATGGAGTTTGCCTATAACAATAGTTACCAATGACGATTGAGATGGCTCCATTCGAGGCATTGTATGGTAAGCGTTATCGGGTCCCCGTGTTCGGGAAGAGGTTGGTGATAGACAGTGTTGGGTCCCGAATTATCGCAGCTTGACCAATGGTGCGCAAAGCGTAAGATTAGAGCTCGTATGTTGACAAACTCGAGCAGCAGAGAGAGTTACGCCGATGTTCGGCGTCGAGATTTGGAGTTTGAGGTTGGTCAGCATGTGTTCCTTAAGGTTGCTCCGATGCGAGGTGTTTTGAGGTTTGGTAAGCGTGGGAAGTTGAGTCCCCGTTTTATTGGTCCATTTGAGATCCTAGAGAGGATTGGCAGAGTTGCTTACCGGTTAGCCCTACCTCCGTCACTATCAGCGGTGCATAGTGTTTTTCATGTATCGATGTTGAGGCAGTATGTGCCGGACCGGCCGCGCACATTGTGGACTTTGAGCCTTTGCAGCTGAATGAGGATTTGAACTTCGAGGAGAAGCCAGTGAGAATCCTAGCCTTTGAGACCAAGACGTTGCGTAATCGCGAGATTCGTTTGGTAAAGGTTCAGTGGAGGAGTCGGGATTCTGAGGAGGCCACTTGGGAGCGGGAAGACGAGATGAGGTTGCATTACCCTGAGCTGTTTCTGTCTTAAGGACTTTCGAGGACGAAAGTCATAAAAAGGAGGGAATATTGTAACGACCCAGGTTTTTCTTCCCGGTCTTCCAGGTATGCCCTAGGGGTAATTTGGTAATTTGGTCGGGCCGTCGGTGGTCGCTTGTGTCTTTTCCATTACTAAAATTATTGGATGGTTTTTGTAGGTTTTGGAGGGGTTTGTGGTTTGGTTTGAGCAAGGTTTGTTGCAAAAGTAAAAATAAAGGGATTTGTCTTTGCAATGGGGTTTGAACCCGGGTCTCCTGGGAAGCTTGTAGAGAGGTGTGCCAATTGAGCCATTAGGTGCTCTTGTTGCTCTTTCTGCATCACATCTTAGTTAACCTTGGATTTTGGAGTTTTGGTGCATTTGGTTAAATGAAATAGAAATAGGTTATTTCATCTCCTTCTCCAAAACATCTCTTGGCCGCCCAAGCTCTCCATCTCCATAGCCTTGCCGAGTTCTTCATCCTTGCATCTCCTTGGGTTCGATCATCATCATTCCGGTAAGTCTTCGTCTTCTTCATCTTCTCATTTGGGTGTTTTGGCTTTGGCCGAATGTAAGGAAAAGGAGTGTGTGTGTGTGTGTTGTGCAACACAGTGAGGGAGTCCAAAGACCGAGCTCGTCGCATCGCCCGGCTCCGTCAACAGCAGACCGCCCGCTGCCGCGACGCCCAGATCTGTCTCGCCTCGCCGCGGCGCCGTCGTCGCCGATCGCACGCCAGATCTGCCGGCAAAGAGCCTCGCCGTTCGCCCAGCCAGATCGATCGCCCGATCGCTCGCACGCCAGAGGACCTCGCCAGCGCCAAAGACGCCCACCGCCGCTCGCGCGCCGCCCAGACGCCAGCGCCCGCGCGCCGCCGCCCAGACGCGGGCGCCGCGCGCGCGCCGTCAGACGCTGCGCGCCATAGCCAGCGCGCGTGTCCCTGCCTGCCGTGCAGCGCGCGGCCAGTCCGTCTCCCGTCCGTGCAAGCGCGCAACCAGCCAGCGTGTCCTCGCTGCGCGCACATGCGCAGCGCCAGGCGCCCGGCCTTGCCGAGCCAAATACTTGCCAAAGCAGCCCCAAGCTCGTGGTCGTCGCGCGCGTGAGTTCCCGAGCCGAGCTTGTCGTTCTATTGTTGTTTAGATATTTAGATACTCGATTATTGTTGGTGTGCTAGGTTCCCGCCGCTAGCTCGGGATTGTTCCGCAGCTTAGGATTTGTGTGTAAAAGTCTTCCACCAAGGTAAGGATTTCTTACCGGGGTTGTGTGGACCTCTGCGTATATTTGTGATTGTTGTTTTGTATGCCCGTGTATGATTACTAGCATGTTTATCTCTAGGTGCTCTGCTCAATTCTCGATCGCATGATCTCTTGTATTGTTTCTCATGTTAGCCCATGCTAGGTTGTTCTGCTTCTAGCATGTTCGATATCTGTTCTTGCTTCGTAGTATCATGCTAGGTTCTTTGTATCCGATGAGCACGTATTGGACCGCATTGATTGAATCGTTATTATTGTTAAGGTTTAGAATTCGTAGATAGCATCATCCGGCCCGATGCATAAAGTATCTTGCATCTATGGCAAGGACGATCGAGACAGTTCTCCGTCCTTGGACCCCGTGAGGGGATTAGCTATCCCAACCGTAGACCACTGCAATCTTGGGTGAGGGTGGTAGTCTAAGCGATGCCCCAATGGTCGGGATGATGACTTGGCAATGCCTAGTCCCGGCAAACACGTCCTCGGCGTGTTCGGCAAGAGCCCTTGATTGCCACCGATAAGGTAAGGACGGCTTCTGGTGTAAGCCTACCATGACCCGCCCTTAGCCTCAAAGTGCGGTGGTACAGCCGACATAGTTCACGTGTCCGTGTCTCACACCCCTATGTCGCTGACACCGATCCGTAGATTTAGTTAGGCGTGGTATCCGGATATGGGCAGCTTGCCACTAGACCCGCACCCCCCATAGTCTGTAGAAGCACGCGGTGCATCCTTACGCTCATTACAAAGCCGATCGAGAGCTCCTCGATCTTGAGCGAAAGCACACCTTTCGTATCGTCGATGGCAGCCGAGGCCGGACTTGTTCCCGTATAGTGCGTTTAGTGTGTTGTGGTATTTCCGGACTAAGACCCCGAGTTGGCATCCGAGGTCCAAGTGTGGACTTAGCTATGTGCTCCGCTCTGTGTTCGTTCTCATAGCTTGCATACATTCTTCTAGATGATCATGTATATCGTATTGTACCCCGGTTGGGGATTCTTACTGGGTAATTCGTTACTCACCCTTATTCTGTGGTTTTCCACAGGTAATCAAGGCGGACAGGATGGTCAAGGAGGAGCTATGATCATGGGACTCGCTTTGTCATCTCTGATTGTTTTATTTTATTTATCATGACTCTTCACTTTTTATTATTTCCCCGAATGCATGTAGACGGGCACAGAGCCCCGTGATGTTTTCTTACGTTTTATGGATTCCAAATATATTGGTACTTGTGGATTGTTTTAATGTTTTAATTAAATCTCCGATCAGTGTGCTTTTAGAAATGTATGTTTTGGTTGTTGAATGTTTCTGCTTTTACTTGGAATCCGAAATGTACTTTTCATAATGTCTTTTAATTTCACTACATGCATTGGGGTAAAGGCCCATTTAGAGCCCCTTTTGGGTCGGGTCTTTACATGGGCGAAGGCGCTTGTGGCGCCAGCGCGCGCGATGCGGACACGGCGAGCAGCTCGGGCAGGACGCCGCGCGGCGAACGTCTGGGCGAAAGCGCGCGCGCGCGCGTCTGGCGTCTCTTCTTTGGCGCGATCCGCACGATCTGGCGGCGATGGTGTGCGGGTGGATTGCTTCAACAGATCCGGGCGATCGTGCGACGGCAGGGGCCGCTCAATGGATCTCGGGCAACCGGAGAGCGATGGCGTCGCGGGAGGTTCGCGACGGTGGATCTCGCGGGCCGCTGTCCGCCTTGGCGTGCGGCGGCAGGCCGCTTCATGGATCTGGGCGAGCTGAGACGGCGATGATGGTCGCTCCTCTCGGCCGGCCGCAACCAACACAAACACACACACACCCTACATCTTACCTTCGGCCAAAGATCAAAACCAAATGAGGAGATGAAGAGGATGAAGACTTACCCGAATGATGATGATCGAACCCAAGGAGATGCAAGGGAAGAAGAATCGGCAAGGGCTATGGAGAGGAGAGCTTGTGCGGCCAAGAGGAGTTTTGGAGAAGAAGATGGAATAAACCTAATTCTATTTCATTTAACCAAATGCACCAAAACTCCAAAATCCAAGGTTAACTAAGATGTGATGCAGAAAAGAACAACAAGAGCACCTAATGGCTCAATTGGCACACATCTCTACAAGCTTCCCAGAGACCCGGTTCAAACCCCCTACTGCAAAGACAAATCCCTTTATTTTTACTTTTGCAACAAACCTTGCTCAACCCAAACCACAAACCCCTCCAAAAACCTACATAAAACCATCCAATAATTTTAGTAATCGAAAGGCACAAACGACCACGACGGCCCGACCAAATTACCAAATTAACCCTAGGGCATACCGGAAGACCGGGAAGAAAAACTGGGTCGTTACAATATTCCCTCCTTTTTATGACTTTCGTCCTCGAAAGTCCTTAAGACAAAAACACTGTGGGTAATGCAACCTCATCTCGCCTTCCCGCTCCCAAGTGGCTTCCTCGTAACCCCGATTCTTCCATCAACCTTTACTAAACGAATCTCGCGATTACGCAACGCCTTGGTCTCAAAGGCAAGGATCCTCACCGCTTCTCCTCGAAGTTCAAATCCTCATTCACCGCAGCAAAGGCTCAAAGTCCACAATGTGCGACGGTCCGGCACATACCGCCTCAACATCGATACATGAAAAACACTATGCACCGCGATAGTGACGGAGGTAGGGCTAACTTGGTAAGCAACTCGCCAATCCTCTCTAGGATCTCAAATGGACCAACAAAACGGGACTCAACTTCCCACGCTTACAAAACTCGTAACACCTCGCATCGGAGCAACCTTAAGGAACACATGCCGACCAACCTCAAACTCCAAATCTCGACGCCGAACAACGGCGTAACTCTTCTCTCGCTTACTCGAGCAACAACATACGAGCTTCTAATCTTCTCAGACTGCACCATTGGTCAATCGCAGAAGAATCGGGACCCAAAACTCGTCTATCACCAACCTCTTCCCGCAACACGGGGGACCGACAACGCTTACCATACAATGCCTCGAATGGAGCCATCCGAATCGCCGATCGTAATCGCTGTTGTTATAGGCAAACTCCATCAAGTACGAGATATCGGTCCCTAAGCGCGCTCGGGAAATCCAACACACAAGCCCTCAACATATCCTCGAGAATCGATTCACTCTCTCGGCCGACCATCCGTCTCGAGGGTGAAAAGTCATGTCTTTGAATCGCACTCGTGCCCAAACCCTTCGGAGCGCTCTCGAAACGAGAAGTGAACCGCGAGTCACGATCGGACACAATCCTCACCGGCACTCCATGATAACGGATGATCTGCTCCAAAAACAGTGCGCCCACTGCTCCACCACGGTATAAGTGTCTCTACTGGGAATGAAGTGTGCGCTCTTGGTCAAACGGTCGACTATCACCCAAATCGAGAGAACTTCCTCGAGTCCTTGGCAAACCGTAGATAAAGTCCATGGAGATCTCTTCCCATTTCCATCGGGCACACTCGGTGGTCGCAACAAACCACCGGCCTCTGCTGGGTGCCTTCACTTGCGACAAGTGAGACACCTACCGATAAACTCGCCACATCTCTCTTCATTCCCATCCACCGTAAGGTCCGCTTAAGGTTCTGATACATCTTGGTACCCCGGGTGCCAAGCAAAAGGGGAATCAGGGCCTCCGAGAGCAACTCGCTCGCAAACCTACAATATCCTAACGCACAACCGCCTCTATAAGTCAACCCACCGATCGTGAATATACAAAGTCAAAGTCACCGTCAAGACTAACTCACAACCAATCTCTTAAGTGCGGGGTCACCCAACCGATCGTCTATAATCCACGCCCCTAATCGACGGCTGAATAGTCAATCGAGCTACCCCGGCGGTAACCTCACCCAACAACATCGCAACCTCGCCCGCTCAACTCTCTCTCGCAAACTGGGCTGAAACTCAACAACGCCGCAGAGTGCGACGCTCTTTCTACTCAAAGCATCGGCCACTACATTGGCTTTACCCGGATGGTACAAAATCTCGCAGATCATAATCCTTTACCAACTCTAACCATCTCCTCTCGCCTCATATTCAACTCCTTCGAGTAAATGATACTTGAGGCTCGTGATCTCAGTAAACATCTCGAATCCGCTCACCATACAGGTAATGCCTCCAAATCTTCATTGCAAACACCATCGCCGCCAACTCCATATCATGAGTCGGGTAGTTCTCGCTCATACGGCTTCACCGACGGGAAGCGTAGGCAATGACCTTCCCGTGGCGCATCAACACACAACCTAATCCAAACTTGGAAGCATCATTGTAGACCACGAAACCACCGTCCCTCCGGATCGCCAACATCAGTGCTGAAGTCAAACTACGCTTGAGCTCGCAAAGCTCTCATCACACTCTGCTGTCCCAAACAAACTCGACACCCTTCCTCGCCGACGAGTGAGGGGCGAGGCTAAAGCGAAAAAGTCCTTGACGAACCGACGGTAGTAACTCGCCAAACCCGCAAAGTCGCGCGATTTCGGCAATCGAAGTCGGCTTGGCCCATGAACTCACGGCCTCAATCTTCGCGGGGTCCACGGCTATACCATCTCTCGAAACCACATGGCCTAGGAAGGCCACCGCTCCAACCGTAAATCACATTTGGAAAACTTCGCATAAAGCCGGTTCTCCTCAAAGCCGCCAATACTCGCCTCGGATGCTCGCATGGTCTTCTTTAGACCTCGAATAAATCGAAATATCGCCAATGAACACAATGACGGCGTCGTCCAAAAATGACTTGAACACCCTATCCATCATGTCCATGAACGCGTGGGCATTGGTCAATCCAAACGACATAACCACAAACTCATAGTGACCATATCCGACACGAAAAGCTGTCTTAGGAATGTCGGCATCCCCGATCCGCAGCTTGATGGTAACCGATCTCGATCTATCTTGGAGAACACAGAAGCTCCTCAAGCCGATCGAACAAATCATCGATACGGGCAACGGATACTTATTCTTCACTCACCACCTTATTAAGCTCGCGGTAATCAATACATAAGCGCATAGAACCATCCTTCTTTTCACAAACAGAATCGTGCTCCCCACGGGGACACACTCGGACGGATGAACCCTCGGTCTAACATCTCCCGCAATCGAATCTTCGCCTTTAACTCACTGGCGCCATGCGATACGGAGCCTTCGAGATAGGGAGGGTCCTGGCTCGAGCTCAATAATGAAGTCAACCTCTCTCTTTTGGGGCAACCCCAGAACTCCTCGAAACACATCCCCGAACTCCCGCACGACCGGCACTCGATCGACAGACGAGAGGCGCTCTTCCCGCATAACTTGGCTAGATAGCCCCAAGCTCCATGAGCTAGCAAACGACGAGCTTTCACAAATGACACCATCGGCGGGCAAACTCCACCTGGACTCCACGAAACTTAAAAATTGGGCGACTGGCGGTCTCAACACTACTTCTTTCCGGTGGCAATCAATCAACGCGTGGTTAGCAAACAACTAACCACTCCATACCAAGAATCACATCAAAACCGCTCATAGGCGTAACTATGAGCGTAGCCACAAGCAACTCTCCGGATATCTCGATCCGGCCATCCCTAATCTTATCTCTAGCCAACATACTAACTCCCGAAGGAGTTGCAACAGATAACTCAAAACCTAGAGGCTCTAGTCTCAACTTAGCATGCTCAAGAAACAACACGTATACAAATGAATGCGTAGAACCAGAATCAAACAAGACAAATGCGCAGTTGATCTAAAACAAGAAGCGTACCTACCACGGCGCAAGCATCCGTGACGCTCGGCCTCTGACGGGTCGTAGCAAACACCCGACCGCTGCTGCTACCGGCCGAGGACGAAAAACGGATCATATGTCCCTCTTTACCACAATGAAAACACACTCGGGCCCGTCTCGCAAGCTCCAGTGTGGGTCCTCCCGCAAGAAGCACAAGCGTAACTCGCTCGGACCGCCTGCGAGGCGAGGCTGAAACGGATCGGGGCCCTATGCCGATCCCGTTTTGGAATCGCTTGGCGGCGCTGGCCGCCACCCCTAAACTCAAACTTCCTCTTCTCGCCCCACTCGCACTGAACAGACGCCGAAGCAGAGCGGCGATAATCCGCTCAACAGATACTTCCAATTATAAATGGTGGCTAATCGCACCGCTCTAGCATAAGTGTCGGGGCCCGAGCCCCGACATCTCGGGAAACACCGCCTCAATCCAGATATGAACTTCCGATCTTCACTCCGGGTGGCAATCAACCGAGGAGCAAAATATCCATACTCGAGAACTTGCGCTCATATTCCTCAATGGTATCGTAACCCCGCTTCAGTTCCGGAAGAGCTCCACCATCTTCTCTTGAGCCTCATCACCGATGAACTTTACCTTGAACTCACCTTGAAGAACTCCCGGTAGCCGGTGGAGACCACCGGTCTCTCGCTCAAAGTGGACTCCCACCACCATCTCGCTGTGCCTCCCAAAGACATGAGCCGCACACCTCGGCCTCTCAATATCGGGGCACACCATGATCGGGAAGGTGTACTCCAAATGGGCAATCCACCGGCCGCCGCTAACGCATCACCGGTGGCATCAAACTTCTCAAAGCTTCCACTTCACAAAATCCTTCACCACCTACCCAATTCCTCGGCACCTCTCGCCATATCCGCCTCTGGGGCTATTTGCTCCGAGGAGCCGGAGGTGCTACTGAGCTCTCTTGAACCAATCGAGTCACCGCTCGATCTGGGCTCGGACTCTTCTCGCCGCCACGCCAACAAGGCTCGGTCTCTCCCTCTGGTCACTCAACATGCCGACCATAAAGCCCTCATAGACTCAAAGAAACTCTGCTCCCAGAGCGCCTCTCGGCGCTCACGCCTCAACGCCCGCTCTAGGCCTAACAGAGGAGCTGCTGGTGGAATGCCATCGATGTCGACTTGGGGACGATGTCCATCCAAACCAACAACGAATCAAAACTCGCCTGTCACCATTCCACAACACCAAACAAGGCATACACTAGATGATAGGTATTGTAAATTCTTAACCCTTTTCCTTTCTAAAACAATATGTAACGACCTGTGTTTTCATCCCGGTCTTCCAGTATGCCCTAGGGGTATTTTAGTAATTTGGTCGGGCCGTCGAGGACTGCTTTATGTCTTTTTTCAGCCATAAAATTATTGGATGAATTTATGTAGGTTTTTGGAAGGATTTGTGGTTTGGTTTGAGCAAGGTTTGGTGCAAAAGTAAAAATAAAGGAAATTGTGCTGCACTGGGTTTGAACCCGGTCGCTCTCGAAGCTTGTGGGGATGTGTACCAATTGAGCCATTAGGTGCTCTTGTTGCTCTTTCTGCATCACATCTTAGTTAACCTTGGATCTTTGGTGTTTGGTGCATTTGGTTAAATGAAATAGAAATTAGGTTTGTTGTGTTTTCTTCTCCAAAAGAGTTGTGGCCGCCCAAGCTTTCTCCCAAGCTCTCCTTGCCGATTCTTCATCCTTGCAGCTCCCTTGGATCGTTCATCATCATTCCGGTAGGTATCGATCTTCCTCTTCTTCTTCTCATCCGTTTGGTGTGCTTTTGGCCAAGTGAAAAGAGGTGTGTTGTGTGTGTGTGTGTGTGTTTGTTGCAGTCGCCCAAAGATGCCCAGATCTGCCCAAAGAAGAAGCCCAGCCGCCCAGATCGCCTAGCAAAGAAGCCCAGGCTGCCCAGATCGCGCAAAGATCGTGCACCAGTGCCGCCCAAACCGCCAAAATTTCGCCGCAGCCCGTCGCGCGCGCACGGCGAGCGCCCGCGCGCCCGCTCCTCGCTTGCGCCCGTGCGCGCGATCGCGTCGCGCGTCGCGCCTCGCCTCGCGCTTGCTTCGCTCTCGTCCGCTTGCCCGCGCCCGTGCGCGCTGCGCCCGGCCAATCCGTCGCATACAGCGCGCTGCCTGCCAGCCGCGCCAGCGCCCAGTGGCGCGCGGTGTGCGGTCCTCGCGCCCATCAGCGCCCCTTCTGCGCCGCAGCGCCAAAGAAGAGCAGCCCGCCGTCTTTGCCGCCCGTCCGCGTGTCAGCCGAGCCGCGTGAGTTGCTCCCGAGCCAAGCCTTGTTTATTTTATTATGTTTAGGCCTATGGATTGTGATTATTATTGTGTTTGTTAGGTTCTCATTAGCTAGCTCGGGATCGATCGCAGCTTAGGATTTTTGTGTGTAGTTGCCCCGGCCAGGTAAGGATTTCTTACCGGAGTTGTGTGGACCCTGCGATGTTCTATGTGATTGTTGTTTGTATGTTTGTTTGTGATTATCAGCATGTATAGTTTAGGTGCTCTGTTCTGAATTCCTGACTATCATGACTTCGTATGTTGTTCTCTCATGTTAGTCCATGCTAGGTTGTTCCGTTCTGGCATGCTCATATCTGTTCTTGCTTCTTAGTACCATGCTAGGTTCCTTGTATCTGTTAAGCACGTATTGGACTGCATTGATTGAATTGTTATTATTGCTATGGTTTAGAGTTCAGGTAGGTAGCATCATCCGGGCCGGATGCATAACGTAACTTGCATCCCCGATAAGGACGTACGAGATGGTACTCCGTCCCTGATCCCGTTAGGGTTTAGCTAACCCTAACGGCTGGCCCTGCAATCTTGGGTGAGGGTGGCAGACTGTTAAATGCCCCAACGGTCGGGATGATGACTTGGCATTGCCTCATCCCGGCGATCGACACGCCCTCGGCGTGTTCGGCCGTAGCCCTTGATTGCCACCGATAGGGCAAGGACGGCTTCTCGGTGTAAGCCTACCACGACCGATTCCTTAGCCTCAAAGTGCGGTGGTTCAGCCGACATAGTTCACGTGTCCAGTCTCACACCCCTATGTCGCTGACACCGATCCGAGATTTAGTTAGGCGTGGTGATCGGACATGGGCAGCTTTGCCACTAGACCCGGCACCCCATAGTCTCGCAAAGAGCACGCAAAGCGCGCGCTTACGCTCATTACAAATACCCGACCGGAGAGCTCCTCGGGATCTTGGGCTAGTGCACCTTTCGTGACGACGATGAGATGAAGCCGAGGCCGGACTCGTTTCTCGTATAGGGCGTATTGTGTGGTGGATTTATTTCCGGACTAAGACCCTGAGTTGGCATCCGAGGTCCAAGTGTGGACTTAAGCTATGTGCTCTATTCTGTGTTTATATTCATAGCTTGCATACACTCACCTAGATGACCATGTGCATCGTATTGTACCCCGGTTGGGGATTCTTACTGAGTAATTCGTTACTCACCCTTATTTTGTGGTTTTCCACAGGTAACCAAGGTGCGAGACAGGATGGCTGAAGGAGGAGCTGTGATCATGGAATCCTGCTGTCATCTCTGACCATTTTATTTTATCATGACTCTTGACTTTTGTTTTTTCCCCTGAATGCATGTAGACGGGCACGGAGCCCTAGGATGTTTTCTTACGTTTTATGGATTCCAGCATATTTGTACTTGTGGATTGTTTAAATGGTTTAAATAAATCTCTGATCAGAGTATGCTTTTAGAAATGTATGTTTTGGTTGTTGAATGTTTCTGTTTTTACGTGGGATCCGAAATGTATTTTTTCATAATGTCTTTTATTTCCAATACATGCATTGGGGTAAAGGCCCATTTAGAGCCCTTTTGGGTCGGGTCTTTACAGTTGGTATCAGAGCTTAGAGTCATAGATTCTGTAGACTGACCTTTCGTTGTAGGTCATTTTTCCATGATCATCAAGACTCCGACTACCATCAGTGCGCCTAAGTTTACTATTTGTTGTTGAAAAAGGGTTAAGAATTTACAATACCTTTCATCTAGTGTATGCCTTGTTTTGTGTTGTGGAGCGGAGACGAGCAGGTTCTGACTCGTTGTTGGTTTGGGTTTAGAGCGCCATCATGCCAACTTCCCGCAGTGTGTGATGTATGTTGTGGCTTGTTGAGGTATCCAGATAGATTCGGATGCCGTTGGGACGTCGTCACCGAGGGAGGCAGAGCTTAGTCTCCCATTGGCCATTTGTGGCCCAATTGCTGCTTTTCCCCTAGTGAGAGGGTGGAGGTGCTTTGTGCAGATCGCTAGTATGTTGATCGCACCCAGAGGAGCAGGACGCTTGGCATGTCCGACCGAGGAGTTGGACCGATCGTGTTGATGTTGAGGCCGCGTCCAGGGTTTGTTAGGCCCGATGCCAGATTTGGCCCCGGCAGTTGAGTTGCCTAGAGGAGGGGGTAGAGGCTAGCAAATACCTCAGAGTGAGACTCCTTGAGCAGAGTGTGCTCCAGCCATGAGAGATTTGATGGCAGGTCTTTAGCTATCAGAGAGCGGAGACCCAGGCGCAGTTTGTAGCGCGTAGTGAGGAGTCCCGGCACGAGATAGCCCAACTGACAGAGTTTGCTTCAAAGATTTTTCTCCCAAAGAGCTTTGTAACCCCCGGAGGTTCCCTGAGGGCATGATCAAAGCAGGTTTATTCAGATGAGTTTGTTGGCGTTGATGGAGACGCCCGTGTTGGCAAATGGATGCCTGTAGAGCTCGATGTTTTAGTAAGTCCTACCGCTAGTAGTAAAGTAGTTGGCCAGTTTGAGTTTAGCATCCGTGTGTGGGATGCCCCGCTGCTCGAGGCCGAGGTGTGCCGCCTCTGTGGCCGCTTGGTTCATCGATGGTGGTGGAAGTCCCTTGTGAGAGGTGGACTAGCGAGTCTCCACCACGCCCGATTGTTTGGCAAGTTGCCGTGTTAGTGGCTTGAGGCGGATGAAGGGTCATCTTTGCCCCTTACGAGCCTCTTTGTTGTTTAACACCCAGCTTCCTCGATGTGGATTTGGTAGTAGTAGCACTTGAGGTGCATTGGTTGGTGTGCCACTTTGGCACTAAGTCCGGTTCAGCTTGAGTTCGGCTTGGGCATAGCAGATGGTTCTATGCCGCTCGAGTTCAAACGTACTCCTTTAGCCTTGGATCTGCTTATGGCAGCTTGCACCCGCTTAGGTCGTGCTGCAGGGCTAGTTCGGGTGGTAGTCAATGGACTACAAGCGAAAGGATGCTCGAGAGGAGCCGAGCCTCTTCCTGTTTCGGAGGTTGAGTAAGTCGCAGGTTACCGGTTGGTAATGTTGGTGCGCGTGAGTCTCGCGCTAGTGTTAAGGCCAAGAGATTTTCTTTGTGGTTGGTAGTGCGGTCAACTACCTTCGAGTGCCCGAATCGAGGAGAGTTGAGCATTGTAGATGCGAATTTGGTCCAAATTGAGGACCATGAGTTGGATGCTTATCAGATGAGCTGGATGCTTATGAGGCGAGTTGGATGCTTTTGAGGCGAGATGAGCTGATGCCTTGCGAGAGGTTTTGGATGCCTTAGGGGTAAGCACCCTTGGTAGAGGCTTGGTACAAAGTAAGTTTGGTTTGGCATGATTATGCTTTGGTAGAGCAAGGTTGCCTCACCTTTCAGTATCGTGTGGAGATGGAACTTTTGGTGTTCCTTGGATTGTTTGTATCACGCCAGAGTTATCGTTGCTTTGTGGAAAAGCGCTTGTTAGTCTTGGATCTCTAAAAGAAGGTTGGGAGTTGTGCACACAAGTGTGTTTTGTGTGGTTCGTTCCGTGGCGAGAGTTTCAGATCCATGTAGGGTTTTCTTTGGAGATCTCGTGCTCAGTTCCTTGAGAAGTTGGACTCTAGGTGGTTGTTGTAAGGCTTTGGTTGAGGTGGTAAGGATACCGTGCTCGTGGTATCGTTGTTGCTTAGGCAAGATTTGTTAAGTTGGGCCTAAGCTTGGTTGGCGGATCTTCTTGTTGATCGTTATTGGAGTTCAGCTTGGAAACCAACAACAAGAGCGATGGTAGCTAAGCCGCGTGGTTTCGATCGCCATGGCTAAGAGAGTTGTTCGGATCCTTCCTTGGGTAGAAGTTATGTTGTGGCCGATGCTTTGAGTAGGAGGATGACGCGTTCTCAGAGCGTTCGGGTCCTCTAGGTTCCCAAGGAGTTGGAGTTGGCCAAAGATGGTTGGGATGCTGGAAATTGGAGTTGTTTGTTCAGCAATTTGTCCTGCTAGATCGTATGCCTAAGCAGTGTGTGTGTCGAGGGTTGCCAAGAACCCTAGGTTGTGGAGAGCCTCTCCAGAGCTCACCAGCCCAAATAGTGAGTTTCAGCTTGGCTAGCTGAGGCGTGTAGTTTGTAGCCTCGGTGGAGTTGCTAGCAGCCTTGGTAGACTAGCAAGCTAGTGTTTGTTTGGAGTAAAGTCCGGAGTGGTTTCGGTGTGGTGGCAAGTTGGTGCTTGGTGTTGACCAAGGTGTGGATTGGAGTTGCTAGAGTTTAGTTTTGCTCGTGGGGGCGAGTGGTTTGTGCCATGTTGGTTGTTTTTCCTGTTTCCGTGATGTTGAGTTGCCCCGCTTGGCATTTGGAGGTTCAATCGAGATGGACCCTTGTTGTGCCCCGTGAGATTAGATGTTGTTGCTCTGTGGAGCAAGACAAAGAGCGTATGTGGAGTTCTCTCATCCGTTGGTTGTCCGCTTGTATGAGCCATTTCCTTCGGAGAGTTGTCGTTTACTCCTTGGTCTTGGAGTTAATGGTGGAAGCGCTAGCTTGAAGGAAAAGTTTGTTGGTCGCTTGGAAGTAGTCGTTTGTCCAGCTTAAGCGGATTCTTGGATGGTGTTCTAGAGGTCAGAGTAAAGGTTGTTCTCGCTCTCTGTGAGTGTTTGGCCAAGATTTGGTTCGTTTGTTGTTTCGAGAGCTAGTTCGGTTCTAGCCGAGGGCGTTGCCCCGAGGTCTTGTTCCTAGTCATTAAGTTTTGGGAGTTGACCCTTCCCTCGGCAATTGAGCAAGTGCTGTTTGTTTCGGTTTGGTGGTCCGATTGGTTGAGTTTTCTCTTGGGTGTTGCTTCCAAGAGAGTTGGTTGTTGTTGCCTTGGGTTTGAGCAAGTCAGCGAGAGTGTGTGATGTTCGCTGCCCTTCTGAGTTTGCTTGCTGGGAAGTCGTTTCCCGTTTGGTAGGAGTTAGCTTAGCTCCCGAGTTGTGTAGTTGATCGAGTAGCGCAGCCGTCACCCAACCGAGGGGGTCCTCGCTTTGTGTTGTTAGGAAGCAAAGTTGTTGTTCCCGCAAGGGCGGAGGCTAGCCACCAAAGTTGAGTTGTTCGGCAAGTTGTTGGTCCTTTGGGGAGTGATGATTTCCTTTCCCTCTAGCCTCTGTGGTGGTTGAGTTGCTCCTTGGATGCCACCTCGAGTGATAGCTTGCGAGGTAGTCTTGCGGATTCGTGTGGCTCGTGATCCGTAAGCTTTGAGGTTGTCGTTATCCGCTTACCTTGTGAGGTTTTGGGAGTGGAGCTCCTGGTTGGAAGATGAGTTGGGCTTAGGCTTAAAGGGGAAGTCCTTTGAGTAGCCAGTTGGATTTTAAGAGTTGAGTAGTAGCTTGGTGGTGAGCGTTGCTCGTTATAAGTTTGGGTTGAGTTCTACTGAGCAAGCCCTTCTCGGGCTTTGTACCTAGTTGTTGTGAGTTCCCGGTTGGCGTTAGCGCAGCCGCGCTTGAGTGAGTTGGCACAGAGGTGTCGTGGCATGGGTTGGTAAGCGCTGAGCCGCTTTCCTCAAGGTGTTGTGTCGCAGATAGTCGCGTGATGGTTTAGTCCTTGCTTCCCGAGTTTTCCTTGAGAGGAATGTTGGATGTTCCTTGCCTGGCGATGTTCTCCTTGGTCGGTTGCTGGTAGGTGTTCGTTGGAAAGTTTGCGTTCGGCCGATGAGGAGTTCTAGTTTGTTGGCTTGGCCGAGTGGAGTCCGTGGCTTGGCCCTTGTTATTTTTTTGGTGGCGAGTGAAGTTCCACCGGGTGTGAGTATTGTTAGCCGTCCGTGTACCAGATGGTGCCCCTTGCCTTTGGTTCGCGATTTCTCCTTAAGATGGTTGCTTAAGTGTTGTGGTCGTGTTCTAGTTGGAGAAGTTTGTCTTTTGGATCACCGCCATTTGGTTGTTCGCTTGTATCTCGTTAAGGTCAGAGTCAAGGTTTGAGGTTTGTTGGTCTCTTGTGAAGTAAGAGTAGGCCGTTTAGTTTTGGAATCTGAAGGTTCAGCTTGTTTGGCCGCTTGTTGTAGGGTTGAGTTTGTTTGTTGACACCAGTGCACGTTGTTTTTATGTATCGATGTTGGGGCAAAGATGTGCTTAACCCATTGCTCATTGTGGACTTTGAGCCCTTGCACTGACAGGGGTTTAGGGCTTCGAGGAGAAGCCTATGAGTATTCTCGTCTTGAGTCGAAGACGCTTGCGTAGAAGTGAGATCCGTTGGTAAAAGTTTAGTGAAGGAGTCTCGAGTTCGAGGAGGCCGCTCGTGAGCGGGAAGGACGGGATGAGAATGCAAGATCCTGTGTTGTTTCAGTTCTTAAGGACTTTCGAGGACGAAAGTCATAAAAAGGAGGGAATATTGTAACGACCTGTGTTTTCATCCCGGCCTTCCGTATGCCCTAGGGGTATTTTAGTAATTTGGTCGGGCCACAGACCGCTTATGTCTTTTTCAGCCATAAAATTATTGGATGGATTTATGTAGGTTTTTGGAAGGATTTGTGGTTTTGGTTTGAGCAAGGTTTGGTGCAAAAGTAAAAAAAAGAAATTGTGTCCGCAAATTGGGTTTGAACCTGGTCGCTCTGGAAGCTTGTGGGGATGTGTACCAATTGAGCCATTAGGTGCTCTTGTTGCTCTTTTTCGCATCACATCTTAGTTAACCTTGGATCTTTGGTGTTTGGTGCATTTGGTTAAATGAAATAGAAATTAGGTTTGTTGTGTTTTCTTCTCCAAAAGAGTTGTGGCCGCCCAAGCTTTCTACCAAGCTCTCCTTGCCGATTCTTCATCCTTGCAGCCTCCCTTGGATCGTTCATCATCATTCCGGGTAGGTATCGATCTTCCTCTTCTTCTTCTCATCCGCTTGGTGTGCTTTTGGCCAAGTGAAAAGAGGTGTGTTGTGTGTGTGTGTGTGTGTTGTTGCAGTCGCCCAAAGATGCCCAGATCTGCCAAAGAAGAAGCCCCAAAGCCGCCCAGATCGCTTAGCAAAGAAGCCCAGCTGCCCAGATCGCGCAGCAGAAGAGCACTGTGCCGCCCAGATCGCCAAATTTCCGCCGCAGCCCGTCGCGCACACTGCACTGAGCAGCAGCCCGCGCGCGCCGCTCTCGCTCGCTGCGCCGCGCCGCCGCGATCGCGCCGCTCGCCTCGCGCCAACGCTGCTCTCGTCCGCTTGCCCGCTCCGCGCGCTCGCGCCCGGCCAGCCAGCTGCTCACATACTACAGCAGCTCCTGCCGCCGCGCCAGCTACAGTGCGGTCCTCGCCGCCATCAGCCCCTTCTCGCGCTGCTGGCGCCAAAGAAGCAAACTTCCTCGCTGTGCCGCCGCCTGCCTGCGCAGTCACCGAGCCGAGAGCTCTCCTTGAGCCAAGCCTTGTTTATTTTATTATGTTTAGGCCTATGGATTGTGATTATTATTGTGTTTGTTAGGTTCTCATTAGCTAGCTCTGGATCGATCGCAGCTTAGGATTTTTGTGTGTAGTTGCCCCGCTGTAAGGATTTCTTACCGAGTTGTGTGGACCCCCGCGATGTTCTATGTGATTGTTGTTTGTATGTTTGTTTGTGATTATCAAAGCATGTATAGTTTAGGTGCTCGCTTCAATTCTCGACTATCATGACTTCGTATGTTGTTCTCTCATGTTAGTCCATGCTAGGTTGTTCCGCTCGCATGCTCATATCTGTTTTGCTTCGTAGTACCATGCTAGGTTCCTTGTATCTGCTGGAGCACGTATTGGATCGCATTGATTGAATTGTTATTATTGCTATGGTTTAGAGTTCGTAGGTAGCATCATCCGGCCGGATGCATAACGTAACTTGCATCCCCGATGTGGACGTGCGAGATGGTACTCGCTCGATCCCGTTAGGGTTTAGCTAACCCTAACGGCCGCCCCGCAATCTTGGGTGAGGGTGGCGATCGTTAAATGCCCCAACGGGCCGGATGATGACTTGGCATTGCCTCATCCCCGGCAGCGACACACGTCCTCGGCGTGTTCGGCGTAGCCCTTGATTGCCACCGATAGGGCAAGGACGGCTTCGGTGTAAGCCTACCACGACCGATTCCTTAGCCTCAAAGCGGTGGTTCAGCCGACATAGTTCACGTGTCCAGTCTCACACCCCTATGTCGCTGACACCGATCCGCAGATTTAGTTAGGCGTGGTGGATCGACATGGGCAGCTTGCCACTAGACCCTGCACTTCCATAGTTCCGCAGTGAGCACGCAGCGGCGCGCTTACGCCATTACAAATACGACCGGAGAGCTCCTCGGGATCTTGAGCTAGTGCACCTTTCGTATCGACAGAGAGCAGTGCCGAGGCCGGACTCGCTTTCTCGTATAGGGCGTATTGTGTGGTGGATTTATTTCCTGACTAAGACCTTGAGTTGGCATCCGAGGTCCAAGTGTGGACTTAAGCTATGTGCTCTATTCTGTGTTTATATTCATAGCTTGCATACACTCACCTAGATGACCATGTGCATCGTATTGTACCCCGCTGGGGATTCTTCACCGAGTAATTCGTTACTCACCCTTATTTTGTGGTTTTCCACAGTAACCAAGGTGCGAGACAGATGGTCAAGGAGGAGCCGTGATCATGGAATCCTCGCCGTCATCTCCGACCATTTTATTTTATCATGACTCTTGACTTTTGTTTTTTCCTCGAATGCATGTAGACGGGGACGGAGCCCTAGGATGTTTTCTTACGCTTTATGGATTCCAAAGATATTTGTACTTGTGGATTGTTTAAATGGTTTAAATAAATCTCCGATCGAGTATGCTTTTAGAAATGTATGTTTTGGTTGTTGAATGTTTCTGCTTTTACTTGGGATCCAAATGTATTTTTTCATAATGTCTTTTATTTCCAATACATGCATTGGGGTAAAGGCCCATTTAGAGCCCTTTTGGGTCGGGTCTTTACACAATAAATCTAGGCGTGCACTGATGACCGCCTTGAGTGCCGTGATCATGGAAGGATGACCTACAACAAAGGTCGGTCTCAGAATCTATGACTGGCTCGATACCAATCAGAAAAAGACCCGACCCAAAAGGGGCTCTAAATGGGCCTTTACCCCAATGCATGTAGTGAAAATAAAAGACATTATGAAAAATACATTTCGGATCCCAAGTAAAAACAGAAACATTCAACAACCAAAACATACATTTCTAAAAGCATACTCTGATCAGAGATTTATTTAAACCATTAAAACAATCCACAAGTACAAATATGCTGGAATCCATAAAACGTAAGAAAACATCCTGGGCTCCGTGCCCGCCTACATGCATTCAGGGAAATAACAAAAGTCAAGAGTCATGATAAAATAAAATGGTCGAGATGACAAAGAGATTCCATGATCACAGCCTCCTCCTTCACCATCCTCTGTCTCCCGCTTGATTACCCGTGGAAAACCACGTAATAAGGGTGAGTAACGAATTACCAAAGAAGAATCCCCAACCGGGGTACAATACGATATACATGATCATCTAGAAGAATGTATGCAAGCTATGAGTACAAACATAGAGCGGAGCACATAGCTTAAGTCCACACTTGGACCTCGGATGCCAACTCGTGGTCTTAGTCCGAAAAATACCACAACACACTAAACGCGCTTATACGGAACAAGTCCCGCCTCACTGCCTGTCTCATCGATACGAAAGGTGCACTAGCTCAAGATCCCGAGGAGCTCTCTGCCGGCGTCAGAATGAGCGTAAGGATGCACCGCGTGCTTCTACAGCACTATGGGGGTGCCGGGTCTAGTGGCAAGCCGCCCATATCCGGATACCACGCCTAACTAAATCTCCGGATCGGTGTCACCGACATAGGGGTGTGAGACCGGACACGTGAACTATGTCACCGTACCACCGCACCGAGGCTAAGGAACGGGTCATGGTGGGCTTACACCAGAAGCCGCCCTTACCTTAACAGTGGCAATCAAGGGCTACCGCCGAACACGCCGAGGACGTGCTACCGCCGGACTAGGCATTGCCAAGTCATCATCCCGACCGCTGGGGCATCGCTTAGACTACCACCCTCACCCAAGATTGCGGGCCTACCGGGCTGGGATAGCTAATCCCTCACGGGGTCCAAGGACGGAGAATCGCCTCGAACGCCCTTGCCATAGATGCAAGATACTTTATGCATCGGCCCTGATGATGCTATCTACCCGAATTCTAAACCTTTACAATAATAACAATTCAATCAATGCACCCAATACGTGCTCAACAGATACAAGGAACCTAGCATGATACTACGAAGCAAGAATGAGATATCGAACATGCTAGAATAGAACAACCTAGCATGGGCTAACATGAGAAACAATACAAGAGTTCATGCCACAGAATTCGTAACAGAGCACCTAGGGCTAAACATGCTAGTAATCATACACAGCATACAAAACAACAATCACAAATATACCGCAGGTCCACACAACCCCTGTAAGAAATCCTTACCTTGGTCGGAAGACTTCTACACACAAATCCTAAGTCATGAACAATCCCGAGCTAGCGAGCGGAACCTAGCAAACCAACAATAATCGCATCTAAAATGTCTAAACAACAATAGAACAGCAAGCTCGGCTCGGGAACTCACGTGGCACGACGACACGAGCTTGGAGCCGCCGGCAGCCGCACACGGCAGGGCTGGCGCCGGCCGCTACCGCACGGCACGGGCAGGGACGCGCTACGGCCGCTGCTACCGCACGGCACGGCAGCGACGCCGCTGGCCTGGCGCGCTGCTGCACGCAGACGCACGACGGATGCATCGGACGACGCGCGCTACGCGGCGAGCGTTCAAGCGGCGGCGCGGGCGCCGGGCGTGCGATGCGATACGGGCGAGCGCTCGGCGAGGACGCGCGCGGGCGGTAACGTCTGGGCGGCGGCGGCGCGGCGGCGCCGGCGTCTCGCGTCACTGCTGGGCGCGATCCGCACGATCCGCGAGCGATGGTGTGCGGGTGGGTCGCTTCAACAGACCGGGCGATCCGTGCGACGGCAGGGGCCGCCAACGGATCTGGGCAACCCGAGAGCGATGGCGTCGCGGGAGGTTCGCGACGGTGGATCGGGCGGCCGCCGTCCGCCCGGGCGTGGCGGCAGGGGCTGCTTCAACATATCTCGCGAGCCGGACGGCGATGATGGTCGCTTCCTCTCTACCGGGCCGCAACCAACACAAACACACACACACCCTACATCTTACCTTCTCCCAAAGATCAAAACCAAATGAGGAGATGAAGAGGATGAAGACTTACCCTAATGATGATGATCGAACCCAAGGAGATGCAAGGGAAGAAGAATCGGCAAGGTCTATGGAGAGGGAGAGCTTGTGCGGCCAAGAGGAGTTTTGGAGAAGAAGATGGAATAAACCTAATTCTATTTCATTTAACCAAATGCACCAAAACTCCAAAATCCAAGGTTAACTAAGATGTGATGCAGAAAGAACAACAAGAGCACCTAATGGCTCAATTGGCACACATCTCTACAAGCTTCCCAGAGACCCTGTTTCAAACCCCACTGCAAAGACAAATCCCTTTATTTTTACTTTTGCAACAAACCTTGCTCAACCCAAACCACAAACCCCCCAAAACCTACATAAAACCATCCAATAATTTTAGTAATCGGAAAGGCACAAACGACTCGACGGCCCGACCAAATTACCAAATTACCCCTAGGGCATACTTGAAAGACCGGGAAGAAAAACCTGGGTCGTTACAAGTACCTTCTCGCTTGGTAATTCCCGAGCCTCCACTCTTTTGGACCCTAAGTCGCTGGTCATTGCTTATTTAATTAGGTTGTTTTTATTAAAATGCTTAGGTTGCTCTTTTCGCTTTTAAAGCTCGAGGGTCATTATTTGACCGTGAAAGTTATTTCGCTCGCTTCCGTAAGGATTTCTTACCGTGGTTGTGTGGACCCTCGCGATGCTTTTTTGATTGTGCCTTATATGCATGTTTACTTTTATGAACATGATTAGTGGATAGGATGACTTTGTGATTGCATTCCCGCTAGCATGTTTGCTTGTTTGTACATGTTAGTGCCATGCTAGGATTGTTCTTCTAGCATGCTTGAGATTCCTGCTTTAAGTTCGTAGTATCATGCTAGGTTATGTATGATTGATGATGATTATGTATGTTTAGCCAGGAATCGTTTACTCTATACTCTAGCTAGTGTAGTAGGGCTGTCATCATCTAGAGGCCGAGAGCGGACATAACGTACACTTGTCCCCACCGGCCGGGAGTAGAGCGAAGCATAACGTACATTGCTTCCCCAAGAGCACCAATGAGGATTAGCTACCCGATTGGCATAAGCCTAGTTTGTAGCTCGCTAGAGCGGAACCCCGCCAACGGCTCAAGCCTACCTTGGCCGGTTCTTAGCTTCGTGTCGGTGGTACAGTCGCATGATGAGTGCCGAGGGCCTCGCACTACTGTGTTCAGTGACACCGTTTCCGAGTCTTTAGGCATGCGTACCTATATCGGGCCCACACAACTCCGGTAAGAAATCCTTACCTGGTCGGAAGGCAACAACACACAATAAATTAACTGCGATCGAACCCGAGCAACCTATATCGAGCCAAACAAATACATCAATAATCATAAAATAGCCCTAAATACTCTAAAATAAATAGGGGCTCGGCTCGAGAGCAACTCACGAGGCGCGGCTGACACTCGAACGGGCCGGCTGCACGGGCTAGGCAGTTGATGGGCGGAGACAGCGCGCTGGGCGCGCGCGGTCAAGGCGCTGGGGCTCACTGGCGCGCGAACGCTACGCGCGAGCAAGCAGGGCGAGGGCGCGGGGAGCAACGACGCGCTGAGGGATGCGACTTCGAGCAACTCCGGCACAGGACGACGACGACTTCGGACTGGGCGACACGGGAAGCGCGACAGGACTGGCTCGGGCCGGCGATGGCACGCGACGCTCGGCCGAGGCGACTGGCTGGCGACGCCGAGTTGGCGACTCGACTGGCTCGCGACGCGACTTGGCGGGGCAGGGCTCTACCGGGCGAGGCTGGCTCGGCGCTGGCGAGCTAGGGTCTTTCCGCAAGGGTCGGGCGAGCCATGGCTAGGGGTCAAGCTAGGTGGGGGTGTGCTCGGGAGAGAGAGAGAGAAGGAGAGAGAAAGTTGATTTTGGGGAAAAATAAAAGAAAAAGGAAATAAAAAGGAAAATGGGAAATAAAAGGGAAAAATGGGATTTAAATTCCATTTTCCATCCTTATCCACTTAAAACCTCAAAATCCCATTTCCGCTTCCTCCTCCGAGACCCGATCAAAGAAATCTTTTCCAATCAATCAAACTCACTTAAATCCAACTCCCAAAGCAACACTAAAGGCTCCTGCTCGAATCCCAAAAGAAACACCCAAACAACCATCACTTTGCCAAAACCCAAAACCACAACCGAACTTCCAAACGACTAGCCCAAACACCACGGACTCGCAGCCACCAAAAACAAGCCTCGACAAAGGCAGAGCTACCTCAAAGCCCCAAGACCACAAATCCTCGCCTGAGAGCCAAAAGACCAAAATACCCCCAAGGGGCAAAACCGCTCTAAAACCCAACCAAACAACCGAATCTTGACCCGAAGGCACCTCAAAAACGGAATAGGAAATCAAGCATATAATACTCCTCCTTATAAGACTTTCGTCCTCGAAAGTCCTAAGACGAAACAAACTCAGAAAACTCCACCGATCCAAATAAATCGAACTTCTCGGCCAACAACACTTGCCCTTTTCGAGAACCAAAACTCTCTTGGGTTCTCAAAACTCAAGGCCACAATGCCATCCATACTGGGCATACACCGAACTCCAAGGGAAATGCACGGCAAACCACGCCCTCAACTCGCACCAACTCTAAAACGGTGCTACTCTCAAAGAATCTCGAGGATCGCCACAAGCTATGAAGCTCTACACCACGCACATGCAAAACTCCTCCGAAGCTCACAAATGACAACAAACAAACTCAACCCTTCAACAAATGGCAAACAACAATCAACCTTCCAGATTCCGTAAAGCAAACGGCCGAAAGCAAACTTTTCCATGCAAATCTACTAGCAATCGCCAAAGAAAACACCGCACAGTAAGGAAACCACCAAAATTCCTCTCAAGGAAAACTCGGGCCGCAAGGACTAAACCATCACGCAGCTCTCTCACGGCACAACACCTTGAGGAAAATGTACCAATGGCTTTACCAACCAAAGCCATGGCACCTCCGTACAACCCACTCAAACGGCTCTGCTACTCCAATCATGAAGCGCACAACAAGGAGCAAAGCCCGAGAAGGTCTTGCTCAGCAGAACTCAACCCAAACTTATAATGAGCGACACTCGCCTCCAAGCTACCTCTCAACTCTTAAAATCCAACTGGCTACTCAAAAGACTTCTCCTTTTCGCTTAGGCCGAACTTATCTTCCAACCTAAGCTCCACTCCGTAAACCTTACAAGGAAAACGGATGACGACAACCTCAAAGCTTACGGATCCTAAGCCACACGATTCCGCAAGACTACCTCGAAGCTAACACTGAGGCCGACATCCATGGAGCAACTCAACCACCACAGAGACTAGGGGAAGGGAAATCTTCAATCCCCAAAAAAACCAACAACTTGCCAGAAACAACTCTTACAGGCTGGCCACCACCCTTGCGGGGACAAACAACTCTTGCTTGCTAACAACACAAAGCAGGACCCCTCATTGGGGGTGACCATTGCGCTACTCGATCAAATACACAACTTATGAGCTAAGCTGACTCCTACAAAAACAGGAAACGAATTCCCCAGCAAGCAAACTCTGAAGGGCAACGGACTTCACACAAGCTCGCTGACTTGCTCAAACCCAAGGCAACAACAACCAACTCTCTTGGAAGCAACACCCAAGGGAAAACTCAACCAATCGGAACACCAACCCAAAACCAACAAAGACTTGCTCAATCGCCAAGGGAGGGGTCAACTCCCACAACTTCCGACTAGGAAAAGACCTCGTATAACGCCTCCAAACCTAGAACCGAACTAGCTCTCGACACAACAAGAGGACCAAACCTTGGCCCAACACTCACAAGAGGCAAAACAATCCTTACTCGCAAATTTCTCTAGAACACCATCCAAGAATCCGCTTAACTGAACAAACGACTACTTCCAAGTAGCCAACAAATTTTTCCCTCTTGCTAGCACCACTACCATCAATTCCAAGCCTAAAGGAGTAACCTGACAAATCCCCGAAGGAAACGGCTCTTACAAACAGACAACCAAAGGACAGAGAGCTCCACATACGCTCACTATCTTGCTCCACTAGAGCAACAACATCTACATCTCACGGGGCAACAACAGGGGTCCATCTTAGACTGAACCTCCAAAAGCCAAACGGGGCAACTCGACATCTTGGAAACAGGAAAACAACCAATTGGGCACGAACCATTCGTCCCACAAGCAAAGCAAATCTCAAGCAACTCCAATCCACACCTTGGTCAACGCCAAGCATCAACTTGCCACCACACCGAACCAATCCGACTTTACTCCAAACAAACACTAGCTTGCTAGTCTACCAAGATCATGCTAGCAACTCAACCGAGGCTACAAACTACACGGCCCAAATTTTTGCCAACCGAAACTCACTACTTGAGCTCGACCGAGCTCGAGAGGCTCTCCACAACCTAGGGATCCTCCGATCACCCTCCGACACATACGGCCGACAAACGAGCTAATGTACCAAATGCCCGAACAGTGCACAACTCTCTCCAAATCTCAACCATGCAGCCAACTCCAATTCCTTGGGAACCAAGAGGATCCAAACGCTACCGAATGCGCTGTCCTCCTACTCAAACATCAGCCTCTCAACAAGGCTTCTACCCAAGGAAAGGATCCAAACAACTCTCTTAGCCAAGGCGATCAAAAATCGAGCGGCTTTGCTACCATCGCACTGCTCGGCCTTCCAACCAACTCCAACCAAGAAACACCCAAAAGTTCCAACTCCACACAATGCTCAAAGCCGAGGCAACCTTGCTCTACCAAAAGCATAACCATGCCACACCGAACTTACTTTATACCAAGGCTCTACCAAGGGTGCTTACCCATAAGGCATCCAAATCCTCTCGCAAGGCATCACTCATCTCGCCTCAAAAGCATCCAACTCGAATCATGGCATCCAACTCGCCTCATAGGCATCCAAATTTCATCTCATGAGCATCCAACTCGAGTCCTCTGGCTGACCAAACTCGCATCTACGATGCTCAACTTTCCTCGATAAAGGCACTCGAAGGTAGTTGACCGCACTACCATCCACAAGAAAACTCTTGGCCTTAACACTAGCGCGAGGCTCAAGCGCCCAACACTTACCACCAACCAATCACGACTTTACTCAACCTCCGTAAACACCGGAAGAGGCTCCGCCTCCTCACGAGCATCCTTTCGCTTGTAGTCCATCGACTACCACCGAACTAGCCCTCCGCACGACCTAAACGGGTGCAACCGCCATAAACAGATCCAAGGCTAAAGGAGGCGCTGAACTCCGAACGGCATAGAACCATCTGCTATGCCTAAGCCAAACTCAAGCTCGAACTGCACTTAGTGCCAAAGTGGCACACCAACCAATGCATCTCAAGTGCTACTACTACCAAAACCACATCTCGAGGAAGTCAATGTCATTAAACAACAAAGCAGCTCGCAAGGGAGCAAAGATGTCCCTACATCCGCCTCAAGCCACAAACTCGGCAACTTGCCAATCAATCCAAGCGATCGGTGGAGACTCGCTAGTCCACCTCTCACAAGGGACTTCCACCACCATCCGATGAACCAAACAAAGACAAGAACGGCACACCTCGGCCTCTCGACAGCAGGGGCATCCCACACACGGATGCTAAACTCAAACTCGGCCAACTACTTTACTACTAGCAAAGAGGACTTACTAAAACATCGAGCTCTACAGCATCCATTTGCCAAATCAAGCGCTCCATCAACGCCAACAAACTCATCTCAATAAACTCGCTGATCATGCCCTCCCGTGAACCTCCGGGCTACAAGAGCCGCTGGGGAAATGCTGAAACAAACTCACTACCGGGCTATCCGTGCCCGGACTCCTCACTACGCTACGCTACAAATCATGCTGGTCTCCGCTCTCGATAGCTAAAGACTCGCCATCAAATCTCTCATGACTGGAGCACACTCGCTCAAGAAGTCTCATTCTCGAGGCGCCGCTAGCCTCTACCCCTCTAGGCAACTCAATCGCCGGGGCCAACCGCATGCGGGCCTAACAACCCGAGACGCGCCTCAACATCAACACGATCGGTCCAACACCTCGGTCGAACTCGCCAAGCGCCCTACTCCTCCGGTGCGATCAACATATCGGGCGATCTCGCACGGCACCTCCACCCTCTCACTAGGGAAAAGCGAATCGGGCCACAAATGGCCAATGGGAGTCTAAGCTCGCCTCCCTCGAACGATGTCCTGTGGGCATCCGAATCTATCTCGATACCTCAACAAGCCGCTAAACAAATCGCCAGATCGCGAAAAGTTGGCATGATGGCTCACTAAGCCCAAACCAACAACGAGTCAGAACCTGCTCGTCTCCGCTACACAACACTACACAAGGCATAAAAGCTAGATGAAAAGTATTGTAAATCTTACCCTTTTCTTTAAAAGAGTAACTTAGGCGTACTGATGACCGCCGGCGTGTCGATGATCATGGAAAAACGACCTACAACAAAAGGTCGGTCTCACGCAATCTATGACTCGAGCTCGATACCAATCAGAAGACCCGACCGAATGGGGCTCTAAATGGGCCCTTACCTCAATGCATGCATACAAATCAACACTAGAATTTGCAAGATGGTTGTTTCGATTCTAAGTAAAAACCAAAAACCGGCAAGAGTTCATTTAAAAGTCAATACAAAATTCTTGAAACTCGTCCCTGCTTTCCAAGCACTGCTCCAAGACAAATACATTTCACAAACTTAATCTGATCGAGATTTATTAAAAACATACAACTTTACAACATTTACAACAATGCTAGAATCCGGAAATACATTCATAAAACAACCTAGGGCTCCGTGCCCAACTACATGCATTCAGAGGACATTTAAAACATAAATACAAGACATAAGACTCGTGAGTTGAACAACGGGTTTTCCATGATCACGCCTCCTCCTCCACCCATCCCGCCTCGCGCCATGGTTTCCTCGAAGATAAGTAAGGTTGAGTAACGAATTACTCAAGAAGAATCCCCAACCGGGGTACAATACGATATAATCAATCATCTAGTACCAAAGCATGCAAGCAAACAAATACCAACATGCATCATAGCTCAACGAGCTTACAAAGAAAGATCTCGAGTCATCGGAAGTCTCCTACTTCCGCCTAATGATTGGTTATCCTAACCAATCCTCGGGACATCTCTCGAGGGTCTTTCTCCCTCACCCCGCTTGATCACTCAAAAACCGATCCCAAGGATGTCCTCAAGGGCCTCTTACCCTTGCTAACCGGACTTACGGAGAGTACCCAAGTCGCCTCTAACGGAAGGAATGGTGTACTCACGAACATTAGCCCGGGAGCTCTCCGAACCAAGCAACTAACGCTGGCGGCGCGACACCGCATGCTCTTCTCGCAACCGGCGTAAATGCGGGGCCTAAGGGCAAACTACGCGGGCAGTGTACGCATGCTTAAGACTCAAAGCGGTGTCACCGATCACGAGAGCGAGGCCCTCGGCGCTCATCTGTGCGGCTACGTCCACCGACCGAAGCTAAGAACCGCCAAGGCAGCTTACACCGCTAAGCGTGGTTCCGCTCTAGCAGTTACAACTAGGCATACGCCAATGAGGTAGCTAAGTCTCATTGGTCGCGGAGGGGGAGAAAAAGCAAGGTATGTTATGCTTTGCTCAATATCCGACCACCGGGACAAAGTACGTTATGTCCGCTCTCAACCCTCAAGCAATGCTTCGCTTTGCTCCCGACCGGTGGGGACAAGATACGTTATGTCCGCTCTCACCTGGATGATGACAAACCCTACAACTCTATCTAAGAGTACAGAGCAAAAAGCAATGATTCCTGGCTAGCAAGCAAAGACCGACATCAATCACACTACCTAGCATGATACTACGAGCTTAAGCAGGAATCATAAGCATGCCGGCAAAACAAACCTAGCATGGCACTAACATGTAATATCAAGCAAACATGCTAGCAGAAATCAATCAAAGTCGCTTATTATTATCATGCATGCTCATAATAACGGAAAACAAGCAAGGCAAAATCATGACAATATCGCAGGGCCCACACAACTCCTGTAAGAAATCCTTACCGGGAAGGCAACAACACACAATAAATTAACTGCGATCGAACCCGAGCAACCTATATCGAGCCAAACAAATACATCAATAATCATAAAATAGCCCTAAATACTCTAAAATAAACAGGGCTCGGCTCGAGAGCAACTCACGAGGCGCGGCTGACACTCGAACGGGCCGGCTGCACGGGCTAGGCAGCTGATGGGCGCAGACAGCGCTACTGGGCGCACGGTCAAGGCCAGGGCGCTACTGACACGGCTACTGGGCTCATTGGGCGAGCGAGCGCGCAAACGCGCGGGCGAGCAGCAGGGGCGAGGGGCGACGGACTGGCGACACGGGGCGCGCGACAGAACCGGCTCGAGTAGCTTCGGCACGAGGACGCACGACGACTTCGGACTGGCGACACGGGGCGCGCGATGGGATCTGGCTCGGGCTGGCGATGGTGCGCGACGCCGCCGAGGCGACTGGTGGGCGACGCTCGAGTTGGCGACTCGACTGGTCAGCGACGCGACTTGGCGAGTATGGCGGCTCTACTGGGCGGCGGCTCGGCTCTGGGCGCAAGAGCTAGGGCTGCTCGCGGGCAAGGGTCAAGAGCCATGGCTAGGGGCTGGGCTAGGTGGGGGGTGTGCTCGGGGAGAGAGAGAGAGAAGGAGAGAGAAAGTTGATTTTGGGGAAAAAATAAAAGAAAAAAGGAAATAAAAAGGAAAAATAGGAAATAAAAGGGAAAAATGGGATTTAAATTCCATTTTCCATCCTTATCCACTTAAAACCTCAAAATCCCATTTCCCGGCTTCCTCCTCCGAGACCTGATCAAAGAAATCTTTTCCAATCAATCAAACTCACTTAAATCCAACTCCCAAAGCAACACTAAAGGCTCGGGCTCGAATCCCAAAAGAAACACCCAAACAACCATCACTTTGCCAAAACCCAAAACCACAACCAAACTTCCAAACGACTAGCCCAAACACCACGGGACTCGCAGCCACCAACAAACAAGCCTCGACAAAGGCAGGAGCTACCTCAAAGCCCTGAAGACCACAAATCCTGCCCGGAGAGCCAAAAGACCAAAATACCCCCAAGGGGCAAAACCGCTCTAAAACCCAACCAAACAACCGAATCTTGACCCGAAGGCACCTCGAAAACTGGAATAGGAAATCAATGTTATAATACTCCTCCTTATAAGACTTTCGTCCTCGAAAGTCCTAAGACGAAATAGACTCGGAAAACTCCACCGATCCAAACCAACCGAACTTCTCGGCCAACAACACTAGCCCTTTTCGAGAACCAAAACTCTCTTGGGTTCTCAAAACTCAAGGCCACAATGCCATCCATACTGGGCATACATCAACTCCAAGGGAACAGACGGCAAACCACGCCCTCAACTCGCACCAACTCTAAAACGGTGCTACTCTCAAAGAATCTCGAGGATCGCCACAAGCTATGAAGCTCTACACCACGACCGCAAAACTCCTCCTGAAGCTCACATCCGACAACAAACAAACTCAACCCTTCAACAAATCAAGCCAAACAACCAACCTTCCAGATTCCGTAAAGCAAACGGCCAAAGCAAACTTTTCCATGCAAATCTACTAGCAATCGCCAAAGAAAACACCGCCAGTGCAAGGAAACCACCAAAATTCCTCTCAAGGAAAACTCGGGCCGCAAGGACTAAACCATCACGCAGCCTCTCTACGGCACAACACCTTGAGGAAAATGTACTCAATGGCTTTACCAACCAAAGCCATGGCACCTCTGTGCCAACCCACTCAAACGGCTCTGCTACTCCAATCATGAGCGCACAACAAGGAGCAAAGCCCGAGAAGGGCTTGCTCAGCAGAACTCAACCCATACTTATAATGAGCGACACTCGCCTCCAAGCTACCTCTCAACTCTTAAAATCCAACTGGCTACTCAAAAGACTTCTCCTTTTCGCTTAGGCCAAACTTATCTTCCAACCTGTAAGCTCCACCTAAAACCTTACAAGGAAAACGGATGACGACAACCTCAAAGCTTATGGATCCTAAGCCACACGATTCCGCAAGACTACCTTAGAAGCTAACACTCGAGGCTGACATCCATGGAGCAACTCAACCACCACAGAGACTAGGGGGAAGGGAAATCTTCAATCCCCAAAAAAACCAACAACTTGCCGTAAACAACTCTTCATGGGTCACCACCACCCTTGCGGGGACAAACAACTCTTGCTTGCTAACAACACAAAGCAGTGGACCCTCTCGTTGACTGACCATTGCGCTACTCGATCAAATACACAACTTATGAGCTAAGTGACTCCTACAAAAACAGAAACGAATTCCCGGCAAAGCAAACTCTGAAGGGCAACGGACTTCACACAAGCTCGCTGACTTGCTCAAACCCAAGGCAACAACAACCAACTCTCTTGGAAGCAACACCCAAGGGAAATCTCAACCAATCGGAACACCAACCCAAAACCAACAGCACTTGCTCAACTGCCAAGGGAGGGGTCAACTCCCACAACTTCCCGACTAGGAAAAGACCTCGTATAACGCCCTCCAAATAGAACCAAACTAGCTCTCGACACAACAAGAGGACCAAACCTTGGCCCAACACTCACAAGAGTTAAAACAATCCTTACTGCAGCCTCTAGAACACCATCCAAGAATCCGCTTAACTGAACAAACGACTACTTCCAAGTAGCCAACAAATGTTTCCCTCTTGCTAGCACCACTACCATCAATTCCAAGCCCAAAGGAGTAACCTGACAAATCCCCGAAGGAAACGGCTCTTACAAACAGACAACCAAAGGACAGAGAGCTCCACATACGCTCACCTGCCTTGCTCCCCACTAGAGCAACAACATCTACATCTCACGGGGCAACAACAGGGGGTCCATCTTAGATCAACCTCCAAAAGCCAAACGGGGCAACTCGACATCTTGGAAACAGGAAAACAACCAACTGGGCACGAACCATTCGTCCCACAAGCAAAGCAAATCTCAAGCAACTCCAATCCACACCTTGGTCAACGCCAAGCATCAACTTGCCACCACACCGGAACCAATCCGGACTTTACTCCAAACAAACACTAGCTTGCTAGTCTACCAAGACTGCTAGCAACTCAACCGAGGCTACAAACTACACGGCTCCAAATTTTTGCCAATCAAACTCACTACTTGAGCCTGACTGAGCTCTGGAGAGGCTCTCCACAACCTAGGGATCCTCCGATCACCCTCCGACACATACGGCCGACAAACGAGCTAACAGCCAAATGCCTGAACAGGCACAACTCTCTCCAGCATCTCAACCATGCAGTTAACTCCAATTCCTTGGGAACCAAGAGGATCCAAACGCTACCGAATGCGCTGCCCTCCTACTCAAAACATCAGCCTCTCAACAAGGCTTCTACCCAAGGAAAGGATCCAAACAACTCTCTTAGCCAAGGCGATCAAAAACTGAGCGGCTTTGCTACCACCGCACCTATTCAGTTTCCAAACGGAACTCCACCGAAGAAACACCCAAAAGTTCCAACTCCACACAATGCTCAAAGCTGAGGCAACCTTGCTCTACCAAAAGCATAACCATGCCACACCGAACTTACTTTATACCAAGGCTCTACCAAGGGTGCTTACCCATAAGGCATCCAAATCCTCTCGCAAGGGATCAGCTCATCTCGCCTCAAAAGCATCCAACTCGAATCATGGCATCCAACTCGCCTCATAGGCATCCAGCTCATCTCATGAGCATCCAACTCAGAGTCCCTCTGCTGGACCAAACTCGCATCTACGATGCTCAACTTTCCTCAGATAAAGGCACTCGAAGGTAGTTGACCGCACTACCATCCACAAGAAAACTCTTGGCCTTAACACTAGCGCGAGGCTCAAGCGCACCAACACTTACCACCAACCAATCTGCTGACTTACTCAACCTCCAGAAACATTGGGAAGAGGCTCCGGCTCCTCACGAGCATCCTTTCGCTTGTAGTCCATCGACTACCACTGAACTAGCCCTCTGGCACGACCTAAACGGGTGCAACTGCCATAAACAGATCCAAGGCTAAAGGAGTGCGTGAACTCCGACGGCATAGAACCATCTCGCTATGCCCAAGCCAAACTCAAGCCTGAACCAGACTTAGTGCCAAAGTGGCACACCAACCAATGCACCTCAAGTGCTACTACTACCAAAACCACATCTGAGGAAGCTGGGCTGTTAAACAACAGCAGGCTGGCGAGGGAGCAAAGATGTCCCTACATCTGCCTCAAGCCACAAACTCGGCAACTTGCCAATCAATCGGGCGACTGGTGGAGACTCTGCTAGTCCACCTCTCACAAGGGACTTCCACCACCATCTGATGAACCAAACAACACAGGAACGGCACACCTCGGCCTCTAAACAGCAGGGCATCCCACACACGGATGCTAAACTCAAACCTGGCCAACTATTTTACTACTAGCAGGTGGACTTACTAAAACATCGAGCTCTACAGCATCCATTTGCCAAATCAAGGGCGCTCCATCAACGCCAACAAACTCATCTCAATAAACTCGCTGATCATGCCCTCCCGGGAACCTCCGGCTACAAGAGCTGCTGGGGAAATCTTTGAAACAAACTCGCTACCGGGCTATCCGTGCCCGGGACTCCTCACTACGCGCTACAAATCGCGCTGGTCTCCGCTCTCGAGATAGCTAAAGACACGCCATCAAATCTCTCATGGCCGGAGCACACTCTGCTCAAGAAGTCTCACTCTGAGGCGCCGCTAGCCTCTACCCCCTCCTCTAGGCAACTCAATCGCCGGCCAAAATCGCATGCGGGCCTAACAACCTGGACGCGGCCTCAACATCAACACGATCGGTCCAACACCTAGGTCGAACCTCGCCAAGCGTCCCCGCTCCTGCGGTGCGATCAACATATCGGCGACTGCGCGCTGAAGCACCTCCCCCTCTCACTAGGGAAAAGCGAAGAATCGGGCCACAAATGGCCAATGGGAGTCTAAGCTCTACCTCCCTCCGAACGATGTCCCGGGGGCATCCGAATCTATCTGGATACCTCAACAAGTCGCTAAACAAATCGCCTTGCATCATGAAAAGTTGGCATGATGGCTCACTAAGCCCAAACCAACAACGAGTCAGAACCTGCTCGTCTCCGCTACACAACACTACACAAGGCATAAAAGCTAGATGAAAAGTATTGTAAATTCTTACCCCTTTTCTTTAAAATAGTAACTTAGGCGTACCTGATGACTGTCGGAGTGCTGATGATCATGGAAAAACGACCTACAACAAAAGGTCAGTCTACAGAATCTATGACTCGAGCTCGATACCAATCAGAAAGACCCGACCCGAATGGGGCTCTAAATGGGCCCTTACCTCAATGCATGCATACAAATCAACACTAGAATTTTCAAGATGGTTGTTTCAGATTCTAAGTAAAAACCAAAAACCGGCAAGAGTTCATTTAAAATGTCAATACAAAATTCTTGAAACCTGTCCCTGTTTCCAAGCACCTGTTCCAAGACAAATACATTTCACAAACTTACTCTGATCAGAGATTTATTAAAAACATACAACTTTACAACATTTACAACAATGCTAGAATCCGGAAATACATTCATAAAACAACCTAGGGCTCCGTGCCCAACTACATGCATTCAGAGGACATTTAAAACATAAATACAAGACATAAGACTCAGAGTTGAACAACGGGTTTTCCATGATCACAGCTCCTCCTCCAGCCATCCTGCCTCGCGCCATGGTTTCCTGAAAGATAAGTAAGGTTGAGTAACGAATTACTCAGTAAGAATCCCCAACCGGGGTACAATACGATATAATCAATCATCTAGTACCAAAGCATGCAAGCAAACAAATACCAACATGATCATAGCTCAACGAGCTTACAAAGAAAGATTCTGAGTCATCGGAAGTCTCCTACTTCCGGCCTAATGATTGGTTATCCTAACCAATCTCGGGACATCTCTCGAGGGTCTTTCTCCTCACCCACTTGATCACTCAAAACCGATCCCAAGGATGTCCTCAAGCGCCTCTTACCCTTGCTAACTGGACTTACGGGAGAGTACCCGGTCGCTCTAACGGAAGGAATGGTGTAATCACGAACATTAGCCCGGGGATCTCTCCGAACCGGCAACTAACGCGTGTGCGCGCGCGACACCGCATGCTCTTCTCGCAACCGGGCGTAAATGCGGGGCCTAAGGGCAAACCACGCGGGCGAGTACGCATGCTTAAGACTCGAAAGCGGTGTCACCGATCACGATGAGCGAGGCCCTCGGCGCTCATCTGTGCAGCTGGTCCACCGACACTGAAGCTAAGAACCGCCAAGGCGGAGCTTACACCGCTGGCGTGGTTCCGCTCTAGCAGCTACAAACTAGGCATACGCCAATGAGGTAGCTAAGTCTCATTGGCTGCGGGAGGGGGAGAAAAAGCAAGGTATGTTATGCTTTGCTCAATATCCACCACTTTGGGGACAAAGTACGTTATGTCCGCCAACCCTCAAGCAATGCTTCGCTTTGCTTCCGACCGGGTGGGGACAAGATACGTTATGTCCGCTCTCACCTCTACGGATGATGACAAACCCTACAACTCTATCTAAGAGTACAGAGCAAAAAGCAATGATTCCTGGCTAGCAAGCAAAGACCGACATCAATCACACTACCTAGCATGATACTACGAGCTTAAGCAGGAATCATAAGCATGCCAAAGAAAAACAAACCTAGCATGGCACTAACATGTAATATCAAGCAAACATGCTAGCGAAAATCAATCAAAGCTGCTTCTATTATTATCATGCTCATAACAACAAGAAAACAAGCAAGGCAAAATCATGACAATATCGCAGGCCCACACAACTCCAGGTAGAAATCCTTACCGGTCTCAAGGCAACAACAAACAATAAATTAATCGCGATCGAACCCGAGCAACCTATATCGAGCCAAACAAATACATCAATAATCATAAAATAGCCCTAAATGCTCTAAAATAAACAGGGCTCGGCTCGAGAGCAACTCACGAGGCGCGGCTGACACTCGAACGGGCCGGCTGCACGGGCTAGGCAGCTGATGGGCGCAGACAGGCGCGCTGGGGCGCACGGCTGGGCGCTGGGGCGCGCTGACATGGCGTTGGGGCTCATTGGCGAAACAGTGGCGCGCGCAAACACGCGGGCGAGCAGCGCAGGCGCGAGGCGCGCGCGCGCGACGCGCTCTGAGGGCGCGGCTCGAGTAGCTCGGCCACGAGGGACGACGACTTCGGACTGGGCGACACGGGGCGCGCGATGGACTGGGCTCGGCCGGCGATGGTGCGCGACGCCGGCCGAGGCGACTGGGCTGGCGACGCCGAGTTTGCGACTCGACTGGGCGCGACGCGCGACTTGGCGGTATGGCAGGCGAGGCGGGCTCGGGCGCTAGGCGAGCTAGGGTCGCTCGCAAGGGTGGGCAAGCGAGCCATGGCTAGGGGTCAGCTAGGTGGGGTGTGCTCGGGAGAGAGAGAGAGAAGGAGAGAGAAAGTTGATTTTGGGGAAAAATAAAAGAAAAAGGAAATAAAAAGGAAAATAGGAAATAAAAGGGAAAAATGGGATTTAAATTCCATTTTCCATCCTTATCCACTTAAAACCTCAAAATCCCATTTCCGCTTCCTCCTCCGAGACTGATCAAAGAAATCTTTTCCAATCAATCAAACTCACTTAAATCCAACTCCCAAAGCAACACTAAAGGCTCAGGCTCGAATCCCAAAAGAAACACCCAAACAACCATCACTTTGCCAAAACCCAAAACCACAACTGAACTTCCAAACGACTAGCCCAAACACCACGGGACTCGCAGCCACCAACAAACAAGCCTCGACAAAGGCAGGAGCTACCTCAAAGCCCCAAGACCACAAATCCTGCCTGAGAGCCAAAAGACCAAAATACCCCCAAGGCGCAAAACCGCTCTAAAACCCAACCAAACAACCGAATCTTGACCTCAAGGCACCTCGAAAAGCTGGAATAGGAAATCAATGTTACAATACTCCTCCTTATCAGACTTTCGTCCTCGAAAGTCCTAAGACGAAAACACTCCAGAAAACTCCACTGATCCAGCCAACTGAACTTCTCGGCCAACAACACTAGCCCTTTTCGAGAACCAAAACTCTCTTGGGTTCTCAAAAACTCAAGGCCACAATGCCATCCATACTGGGCATACACTAAACTCCAAGGGAACAGACGGCAAACCACGTCCTCAACTCGCACCAACTCTAAAACGGTGCAACTCTCAGCAATCTCGAGGACTGGCCACAAGCTATGAAGCTCTACACCACGCACCGGCAAAACTCCTCCGAAGCTCACACCGACAACAAACAAACTCAACCCTTCAACAAATCGGCCAAACAACCGAACCTTCCCAGATTCCGTAAAGCAAACGGCCGAAAGCAAACTTTTCCATGCAAATCTACTAGCAATCGCCAAAGAAAACAATGCCGTGCAAGGAAACCACCAAAATTCCTCTCAAGGAAAACTCGGCCGCAAGGACTAAACCATCACGCAGCCTCTCTCACGGCACAACACCTTGAGGAAAACAGCTCAATGGCTTTACCAACCAAAGCCATGGCACCTCTGCTCCAACCCACTCAAACGGCAGATCACTACTCCAATCATGGCGCACAACAAGGAGCAAAGCCCGAGAAGGGCTTGCTCAGTGAGAACTCAACCCAAACTTATAATGAGCGACACTCGCCTCCAAGCTACCTCTCAACTCTTAAAATCCAACTGGCTACTCAAAAGACTTCTCCTTTTCGCTTAGGCCAAACTTATCTTCCAACCAGAAGCTCCACTCCAGAAACCTTACAAGGAAAACGGATGACGACAACCTCAAAGCTTACGGATCCTAAGCCACACGATTCCGCAAGACTACCTCAGAAGCTAACACTCGAGGCTGACATCCATGGAGCAACTCAACCACCACAGAGACTAGGGGGAAGGGAAATCTTCAATCCCCAAAAAACCAACAACTTGCCAGAAACAACTCTTACTGGCTGGCCACCACCCTTGCGGGGACAAACAACTCTTGCTTGCTAACAACACAAAGCAGGGACCCTCTCGTTGGGCTGACCGCTGCGCTACTCTGATCAAATACACAACTTATGAGCTAAGCTGACTCCTACAAAAACAGGAAACGAATTCCCCAGCAAGCAAACTCTGAAGGGCAACGGACTTCACACAAGCTCGCTGACTTGCTCAAACCCAAGGCAACAGCAACCAACTCTCTTGGAAGCAACACCCAAGGGAAAACTCAACCAATCGGAACACCAACCCAAAACCAACAGCACTTGCTCAACTGCCAAGGGAGGGGTCAACTCCCACAACTTCCTGACTAGGAAAAAGACCTCAGGGCAACGCCCTCCAGCGAGAACCGAACTAGCTCTCGACACAACAAGAGGACCAAACCTTGGCCCAACACTCACAAGAGGCAAAACAATCCTTACTGCAGCCTCTAGAACACCATCCAAGAATCCGCTTAACTGAACAAACGACTACTTCCAAGTAGCCAACAAATTTTTCCCTCTTGCTAGCACCACTACCATCAATTCCAAGCCCAAAGGAGTAACCTGACAAATCCCCGAAGGAAACGGCTCTTACAAACAGACAACCAAAGGACAGAGAGCTCCACATACGCTCACTGTCTTGCTCCATTAGAGCAACAACATCTACATCTCACGGGGCAACAACAGGGGTCCATCTTAGACTGAACCTCCAAAAGCCAAACGAGGCAACTCGACATCTTGGAAACAGGAAAACAACCAATTGGGCACGAACCATTCGTCCCACAAGCAAAGCAAATCTCAAGCAACTCCAATCCACACCTTGGTCAACGCCAAGCATCAACTTGCCACCACACCGGAACCAATCCGGACTTTACTCCAAACAAACACTAGCTTGCTAGTCTACCAAGACTGCTAGCAACTCAACCGAGGCTACAAACTACACGGCTCCAGCTTGCCAACTGAAACTCACTACTTGAGCCTGACTGAGCTCTGGAGAGGCTCTCCACAACCTAGGGATCCTCCGATCACCCTCCGACACATACGGCCGACAAACGAGCTAACAGCCAAATGCCTGAACAGGCACAACTCTCTCCAGCATCTCAACCATGCAGGCCAACTCCAATTCCTTGGGAACCAAGAGGATCCGAAACGCTACCGAATGCGTCGTCCTCCTACTCAAACATCAGCCTCTCAACAAGGCTTCTACCCAAGGAAAGGATCCAAACAACTCTCTTAGCCAAGGCGATCAAAAACTGAGCGGCTTTGCTACCACCGCACCTGTTCAGTTTCCAACTGAACTCCAACCGAAGAAACACCCAAAAGTTCCAACCCCACACAATGCTCAAAGCTGAGGCAACCTTGCTCTACCAAAAGCATAACCATGCCACACCGAACTTACTTTATACCAAGGCTCTACCAAGGGTGCTTACCCATAAGGCATCCAAATCCTCTCGCAAGGCATCAGCTCATCTCGCCTCAAAAGCATCCAACTCGAATCATGGCATCCAACTCGCCTCATAGGCATCCAGCTCATCTCATGAGCATCCAACTCAGAGTCCCTCTGCTGGACCAAACTCGCATCTACGATGCTCAACTTTCCTCAGATAAAGGCACTCGAAGGTAGTTGACCGCACTACCATCCACAAGAAAACTCTTGGCCTTAACACTAGCGCGAGGCTCAAGCGCACCAACACTTACCACCAACCAATCCGCTGACTTACTCAACCTCCAGAAACACTGGGAAGAGGCTCCGGCTCCTCACGAGCATCCTTTCGCTTGTAGTCCATCGACTACCACTGAACTAGCCCTCTGGCACGACCTAAACGGGTGCAACTGCCATAAACAGATCCAAGGCTAAAGGAGTGCGCTGAACTCCGAACGGCATAGAACCATCTGCTATGCCCAAGCCAAACTCAAGCTCGAACGGACTTAGTGCCAAAGTGGCACACCAACCAATGCACCTCAAGTGCTACTACTACCAAAACCACATCTGAGGAAGCTGGGCTGTTAAACAACAGCAGGCTGGCGAGGGAGCAAAGATGTCCCTACATCTGCCTCAAGCCACAAACTCGGCAACTTGCCAATCAATCGGGCGACTGGTGGAGACTCTGCTAGTCCACCTCTCACAAGGGACTTCCACCACCATCTGATGAACCAAACAGCACAAGAACGGCACACCTCGGCCTCTGAACAGCAGGGAATCCCACACACGGATGCTAAACTCAAACCTGGCCAACTACTTTACTACTAGCAGTAGGACTTACTAAAACATCGAGCTCTACAGCATGCATTTGCCAAATCAAGCGGCTCCATCAACGCCAACAAACTCATCTCAATAAACTCACTGATCATGCCCTCCCCGAACCTCCGAGGCTATAAGAGCTACTGGGGAAATGCTTTGAAACAAACTCGTCACCGGGCTATCCGTGCTCGACTCCTCACTACGCGCTACAAATCGCGCTGGTCTCCGCTCTCGATAGCTAAAGACTCGCCATCAAATCTCTCATGGCCGGAGCACACTCGCTCAAGAAGTCTCACTCGAGGCGCCGCTAGCCTCTACCCCTCCTCTAGGCAACTCAATCGCCGGGGCCAAATCGGCATGCGGGCCTAACAACCCCGACGCGCCTCAACATCAACACGATCGGTCCAACACCTCGGGCCGAACTCTCGCCAAGCGTCCTGCTCCTCTGGCCGCGATCAACATACTTGGCGATCGCACGAAGCACCTCCACCCTCTCACTAGGGAAAAGCGACAAGAATCGGGCCACAAATGGCCAATGGGAGTCTAAGCTCTGCCTCCCTCTGAACGATGTCCCGTGGGCATCCGAATCTATCTGGATACCTCAACAAGCTGCTAAACAAACCGCTCGCATCATGAAAGTTGGCATGATGGCTCACTAAGCCCAAACCAACAACGAGTCGAACTCGCTTCGTCTCGCTACACAACACTACACAAGGCATAAAAGCTAGATGAAAAGTATTGTAAATCTTACCCTTTTCTTTTAAATAAGAACTTAGGCGTGCACTGATGACCGCCTCAGAACGCCTGTGCTTTCGTCCCGATCTTCGGTATGCCCTAGGGGTATTTTAGTAATTTGGTTCTGGCGTCAGGGAGCCGTTTATGTCTTTTTCCCGCTTGCTAAAATTATTGGATGGATTTATGAAGGTTTTGAGGCTTTGTGGTTTGGTTTGAGCATGGGTAGATGCAAAAGTAAAATAAAGGAATTTGTGTTGCACTGGGATTCGAACCCGGCCTCCTAAAAGCTCTGTGAGGATGCGTGCGCTTGAGCTATGGAGAGCTCTTGTTACTCTTTCCGCGTCATATCTTAGATACCCTTGGATCTTTGGAGTTTTGTGATTTTGGTTAAATGAAAAGAAATTAGGTTTATTCCATCTTCTTCTCCAAATCACCTCTTGGCCGCCCAAGCTCTCCATCTCCATAGCCTTGCCGAGTTCTTCATCCTTGCATCTCCTTGGGTTCGATCATCATCATTCCGGGTAAGTCTTCGTCTTCTTCATCCTCTCATTTGGGTGTTTGTTGGCCGAATGTAAGAAAAAGGGGTGTGTGTGTGTGTGTTGTGCGGCCAAGAGGAGGAGCAAATGCCATCATCCCCAAATTTCACCAAGACGCCCGGATCGGCCGAGCGACCCTGCCGCGACGCCCGGATCGGTCGAGCCACCCACGCGCGCCCGGACTGTTCGCGAAGAAGCCTCGCTGTTCGCCCAGCCAGAGATCGCCGATCGCTCGCACGCCCTCGCCGTGTCCGCTTGCCGAGCCGCTCGCCGCGCGCGCGCCGCCGCTCGACATTCGCCGCCAGCGCGTCCTCGCTGCCGAGTTGCTCGCCCGCGCGCCGCCCGCCAGACGCTAGCGCCGGGCCCTTGTCCGTCGACGCCGCTCGCCGCGCGCGTGTCCCTGCTGCCGTGCCGCATAGCGGCAGCTAGCGTGTCCGTGTCCTGCGTGCCGGTAGCGCAGAACCAGCGGCGTGTCCTGCGCTGCGGTAGCCATAGCAGCACAGCGCCCACTTTGCTTGCCGAGCGAGCTTGCCGCCACCCCAAGCTCGTGGTCGTCGCGCCGCGTGAGTTCCCCGAGCCGAGCTTGCTGTTCTATTGTTGTTTAGATATTTTAGATACGATTATTGTTGGTTTGCTAGGTTCCCGCCGCTAGCTCGGGATTGTTCCGCAGCCTTAGGTTTGTGTGTAAAAGTCTTCCCACCAAGGTAAGGATTTCTTACCGAGTTGTGTGGACCTGCGATGTTCTATGTGATTGCTTTGTTGTATGTTTGTTTGTGATTATCAGCATGTATAGTTTAGGTGCTCTGCTTACGAATTCTGACTAGCATGACTTCGTATGTTGTTCTCTCATGTTAGCCCATGCTAGGTTGTTCCGTTCTAGCATGCTCATATCTGCTTCTTGCTTCGTAGTACCATGTTAGGTTCGTTGTATCTGTTGAGCACGTTTTGGATTGTATTGGATTGTATGTTATTGATATGATAGGTTAAAGTGTAGGTAGGTAGCATCATCCGGGCTCGATGCATAAAGTATCTTGCATCCATGGCGGGGGACGTCGAGACGCTTCTCCGTCCACGACCCCGTGAGGGTTTAGCTAACCCGACCGTAGGCCCCGCAATCTTGGGTGAGGGTGGCGGATCGTTAAATGCCCCAACGGTCGGGATGATGACTTGGCATTGCCTCGTCCCGATGCGGTCGGCACGCCCTCGGCGTGTTCGGCCGTAGCCCTTGATTGCCACCGTTAGGGCAAGGACCGCTTCGGTGTAAGCCTACCACGACCGGTTCCTTTAGCCTCAAAGTGCGGTGGTTCAGCCGACATAGTTCACGTGTCCAGTGTCTCACACCCCTATGTCGCTGACACCGATCCAGATTTAGTTAGGCGTGGTGATCGGACATGGGCGCTTTGCCACTAGACCCGGCACTTCCATAGTCTGCGCAGAGCACGCGGTGCATGCTTACGCTCATTACACACACCGGCCGGGAGAGCTCCTCGGGATCTTGAGCTAGTGCACCTTTCGTGACGACGATGTAGATAGGCCGAGGCCGAGACTTGGTTCTCGTATAGGGCGTATTGTGTGGTGTGGATTATTCCGGACTAAGACCCCGAGTTGGCATCCGAGGTCCAAGTGTGGACTTAAGCTATGTGCTCTATTATGTGTTTATGTTCATAGCTTGCATACACTCATCTAGATGACCATGTGCATCGTATTGTACCCCCGGTTGGGGATTCTTCTTGAGTAATTCGTTACTCACCCTTACTTATCTTCTTCGTAACCATGGCGCGAGGCGGGATGGTGAAGGAGGAGCTATGATCATGGGAACGTGTCTTTGCCGTCTCGACTTTTTATTTCTATGACTCTTGTCTTTCATTTTCCCCTGAATGCATGTGAGCGCACGCGAGCCCTAGGATGTTTTCTGAATGATTTTGTGGATTCCCGCTTTATTGAATTTGAGGATGTTTCAAATGTTTTAATAAATCTCTGATCGAGAGTGTACGTTTTGGAAATGAATTTGCCTTGAAACAGTGCTTGGAGACGAGGGACAGAGTTTCAAAGAACTATATTGATTTCTCGATTGAACCTTGATTGTTTTGTTTTAATTGGGAATCAAAAACTTATTTGCATATTATCCTTTCCTTTGAATGCATGCATTGGGGTAAAGGCCTATTTAGAGCCCCTTTTGGGTCGGGTCTTTACAGTTGGTATCAGAGCTCAGAGTCATAGACTTTGTAGACCGACCTTTTGTTGTAGGTCGTCTTTCCCATGATCACCGGCACTCCGGCCGTCATCAGTACGCCTAAGTTTTTTGTGTTTTAGAAAAGGGTTAAGAATTTACAATACCTTTCATCTAGTGTATGCCTTGTGTAGTGTTGTGGAGCGGAGACGAGCAGGTTCTCGCTCGTTGTTGGTTTGGGCTTAGTGAGCCATCATGCCAACTTTCCCGCAGTCGAGCAGTTTGTTTGGCAGCTTGTTGAGGTATCCAGATAGATTCGGATGCCCTGGAACATCGTTCGGAGGAGGCGAGCTTAGACTCCGTTGGCCATTTGTGGCCTAGTTGTCGCTTTTCCCTAGTGAGAGGGTGGTGGTGCTTCGTGCAGATTGCCGTATGTTGATCGCACCTTGAGGAGCAGAGGCGCTTGGCATGTCCGACCGAGGAGTTGGACAGATCATGTTGATGTTGAGGCCGCGCCCGTGGTTGTTGTTAGGCCGCATGCCGCATTTGGCCCCGGCAGCTTGAGTTGCCTAGAGGAGGGGTAGAGGCTAGCGGCGCCTCAGTGAGACTCCTTGAGCAGAGTGTGCTCCACCCATGAGAGATTTGATGGCGTGTCTTTAGCTATCGAGAGCGGAGACCCGTGCGCAGCTTTGTAGCGCGTAGTGAGGAGTTCGGGAACAGCTAGCCCAAATGACAGAGTTTGTTTCAGATTTTTCCCCCAAAGAGCTCTTGTAGCCCCTGAGGTTCTCGGAGGGCATGATCAGCAGTTTATTCGGATGAGTTTGTTGGCATTGTTGGAGACGCCTGTGTTGGCAAATGGATGCCTGTAGAGCTCGATGTTTTAGTAAGTCCTACTGCTAGTAGTAAGGTAGATGGCCAGTTTGAGTTTAGCATCCGTGTGTGGGATGCCCCGCTGCTCAAAGGCCGAGGTGTGCCGCCTGTGGCCGCTTGGTTCATCGATGGTGGTGGAAATCCCTTGTGAGAGGTGGTCTAGCGAGTCTCCACCACGCCCCGATTGTTTGGCAAGTTGCCGTGTTAGTGGCTTGAGGCGGATGAAGGGTCATCTTTGCCCCCTTGCGAGCCTGTTGTTGTTTAATGTTCCCGCTTCCTCGGATGTGGATTTGGTAGTAGTAGCACTTGAGGTGCATTGGTTGGTGTGCCACTTTGGCACTAAGTCCGGTTCAGCTTGAGTTTGGCTTGGCATAGCAGATGGTTCTATGCCGTCCGAGTTCAAAGACACTTCTTTAGCCATTGAATCCATTTATGGAAAATGCACTTGTTTAGGTCGTGCAAGAGGGCTAGTTCGGTGGTAGTTGAAGGACCACAAGTGAAAGGATGTTCGAGAGGAGCTGAGCCTCTTCCCGGTGTTACTGGGGTCGAGTAAGTCGCCAGGGTTGGCGGCTGGTAAGTGTTAGTGCGTGTGAGTCTCACGCTAGTGCTAAGGCTAAGAGATCTTTGTGGTTGGTAGTGCGGTCCACTACCTTCGGTGCCTAAACCTGAGTTGAGTGAGCATTGTAGATGCGAGTTCGGTCAAAGAGGGAACCATGAGTTGGATGCCCGTGAGATGAGTTGGATGCTCTCGAGATGAGTTGGATGCCTATGAGATGAGTAGGACGCCTTATGTGTAAGCGCACTTGGTAGAGTCTTGGTATAAAGTAAGTTCGGTTTGGCATCGTTATGTTTTAGCAGAGCAAGGTTGCCACCGCTTCGAGTATCGTGTGGAGATGGAACTTTTGGTGTTCCTTTGGTTGATTGTATCTCTGCGCCGAAGTTAGTGTTGCCTTTTGGAAAGCATCCGTTAGTCTTGGATCTCTCAAGGAAGGTTGAGAGTTGTGCACACAAGTGTGTTCGTGTAGTTCGCTCGTGGCGAGAGTTCCGTAACCATGTAGGGATTGCATTGGAGAACTGGTGCTCGGTTCTGGAGAAGTTGGACTCTGTGGATGTTGTAAGGCTTTAGTTGAGGTTGTAAGGATACCGTGCTCGTAGTTGGGTTGTTGCCTAGGCAAGTTTGTTAAGTTGAACCTAAGCTTGGTTGGTGGAACCTCTTGTGTTCATGAGTGGTGTTCGGATGGTGCCAACGAATGGTGGATGTAGTGAAGCCGCGTAGTTCCCGACCGTAGTTGCTAAGGGTGTTGCTCGGAATCCTTACCCTAGGTGGAAGCTACTACATTGTGGCCGATGCTTTGAGTAGGAGGATGACACATTCTCAGCCGCGTTTACGGTCTTTTTGGTTTCGAGGTTTGGAGCAGCCAGGCGTGGTTGTGATGCTGGAAAAAGGAGTTGTTTGTTCAGGTAGTTGGTTGTTAGACCGTTAGACGACAGTGTGTGTCGAGGGTTGCCGAAGAACCCTAGTTGTGGAGAGCCTCACCAGAGCTCAGTCAGACCCAGGTAGTGAGTTTAGTTGGCAAGCCGTAGTCGGGTAGTTTGTAGCCTCGGGTGAGTTCTTTGGCGCTTTTGGTAGGCTAGCGGCCGAGTTTGTTTGGAGTAGAGTCCGGATTTGGTTCCGTGTGGTGGCAAGTTGGTGCTTGATGTTGGCCAAGGTGTGGTTTTCGAGTTGCCAAGGAGTTAGCCTTGTTCGTGGGTAAGTGGTTTGCCCTGTAGGATGTCTCTCCTGTTCCCAGAGTTTAAGAGTGCCCTTATTTGTTGTTTGGGGGTGAGTCTTCTCTTGCCCGTGGGTTGGCGGTCCATCTGTGGTGGACCCCTTGTTGTTGCCTCCGGGAGAGTTGGATGTTGTGCCTAGTTGAGCAAGACAAATGAGCGGTTGTGAAGCTCTCTGTCCTTCGATGTCCGCTTGTAAGGACTGTTTCTCCTTGGGAGTTGTTAGGTTATTCCTTGGTCTTGGAATTGGTGGTAGTGGTGCTAGTAGGAGGAAAAGTTTGTTGATGCTTGGAAGCGCTTGTTTGTCTAGTTAAGCGGACTCGTGAGTGGTGTTCGAAGTTGCGGTAAGGGGTTGTTCTCGCCTCCTATGAGTGTTTGGCCTAGTTGGTTAAGGTTTTGAGTGTTGGCTTGGAAGTCATGTTGCACCTTTGTAGTTGAAGGCCCCTTTGTTTCAGATTATGGATGAGGTTGCACCTTTGTGGCTGGATTAGGTCCGGACTTATTGAGGGATCCTTGTCGGCTAGTGTAGCTTGCACTCTGCCACCATTGTTGGTATTCTTGTTCTTGGTAGTTGGTGTTGACCGTAGTAGTGGAGTTCCGTTATGAAGTTTCGGTGGGAAGGTGCATTAAGCCTAAGCTTGAGGGTTAAGCCCAGTATGTGTTATCGTTTGGACTTGTGAGATGTGTTTCATATTTGAGGCGAGCTTTGTTCCGTTGTTTGCATGGAGGTAAGTTTAGTGGATGGAGCCCTCCAGGGCCAGGTTGTTTGCAAGTTGTCTTGCCCACTAGTGATTTGAGTCGAGCTAGAGATGAGTGGATTGGCATAGCTATGCGATTTGTAGTTGTTTGAGCTTCCTAGTTCGTAGCACTCAAGTTGTTGAATTGTAAGTTTCCGTGTGGGAGCCGTCGGCTAGTTGAGGTTGTTGTGTGAGTTCGGATTTTTGGAGTATTGACTTCATGAGCTAGAGCTCGCACCACAGTTGGTGTGCGAGATGTCATTTCTATGGAGTAGAGGCATGTCGATTTCAGTTTGGAGATGTTGCCATTAGGGTGTGGCAACAAAGGTTTGTTCTAGGCGGTGCGTGGGTGAACCGTGATTCGGAGAGTGTTCTTAGAGGCTTATGAGCCGAGTGCGCTTTCAGAGTGTTTTCACCCTTCTTGTCCGATGGTCTTTTGGGAGGAGTGGCCGATCCTTCAGAGCTTGTTGCGAGTTGGTGTTTCCGTGATTAGGCAGCAGGAGACCAGTGTGGTTTTAGGAGGTTGCCTTGGGTAGCAGTTCTCAGCGGTCAGTTCTTGTGGTTCCATTGAGGCATTGTATGGTAAGTGTTGCAGGTCTCTAGTGCTGTGAGAAAAGGTTGGTGGCCGTCAGTGTTGTTTTGGGTCCTGTGTTGCTGCAGTTGACCCGCAGGTGTTGTGTACAGAGGTTGAGCTCGTTTGTGGTTAGCTTCGGAGCGAGCATGAAAGTTTCGCCGATGTTCGTGCCGAGTTTTAGAGTTTGAGGTTGGACAAAGGCGTGCTTTTAAGGTTGTGCCGTTGTGAGTTGTGTTGAGGTTTGGTAAGCGGGAGAAGTGGAGTCTCCTGTTGTTGGACCATTTGAGATTCTCGAGAGGATTGACAGAGTTGCATATTGGTTAGCTTTTTCTGTCATTGTCAGCCGTGTGCAGTGTTCTCATGTATCGGTTGAGGCAGTATGTGTCGGACCCATTGCTCATTGTGGACTTTGAGCCTTTGCAGCTGATTGAGGTTTGAGCTTCAAGGGGAAGCCTGTGAGTATTCTGGTCTTTGAGACGTAGACGTTGCATAATCGTGGGATCCGTTTGGTGAAAGTTCAGTGGAGGAGTCAGAGTTCTGAGGAGGCCGCTTGTGAGCGGGGAAGACGGGATGAGATTGCAGTATCCTGTGCTGTTTCAGTCTTAAGGACTTTCGAGGACGAAAGTCATAAAAAGGAGGGAATATTGTAACGGCCCAGGTTTTCGTCCCAGTCTTCCAGGTATGCCCTAGGGGTATTTTAGTAATTTGGTCGGGCCGTCAGGGCCGTTTATGTCTTTTTCCAGTTGCTAAAATTATTGGATGGATTTATGAAGGTTTTTGAGGCTTTGTGGTTTGGTTTGAGCATGGGTAGATGCAAAAGTAAAAATAAAGGAATTTGTGTTGCAGCTGGGATTCGAACCCGGGCCTCCGGAAAAGCCTGTGAGGATGCGTGCCAGTTGAGCTATGGAGAGCTCTTGTTACTCTTTCCGCGTCATATCTTAGATACCCTTGGATCTTTGGAGTTTTGTGATTTTGGTTAAATGAAAAGAAATTAGGTTTATTCCATCTTCTTCTCCAAATCACCTCTTGGCCGCCCAAGCTCTCCATCTCCATAGCCTTGCCGAGTTCTTCATCCTTGCATCTCCTTGGGTTCGATCATCATCATTCCGGGTAAGTCTTCGTCTTCTTCATCCTCTCATTTGGGTGTTTGTTGGCCGAATGTAAGAAAAAGGGGTTGTGTGTGTGTGTGTGTTGTGCGGCACCGTAGAGGAGCAGCCATCATCCCGGCCAGCTCACCAGACGCCCAGATCGGTCGAGCCACCGCCGCACGCCCAGATCGGCCGAGCCAGCCACCGTCGCCGACGCCCGGATCGGTCGAGCGAGCCCCCACGCCGCCCCAGACTGTTCCGCAGCCGCCTCGCCGTTCGCCAGCAGCGAGACCGCCCGATCGCTCGCCGCGCGCTCGCGCGGTATCGCTTGCCGAGCCGCTCGCCACAAGCGCGCCGCTCGAACATTCGCCCGCGCGCGCCCTCGCTGCCGAGTTGCTCGCCCGCGCGCCTCGCCCGACGCGCCGGGCGCCAGCGCGCCTTCGTCCAGACGCTCGCCCGCGCGCAGTGTCCTCGCTGCCGCGCGTGTGCAAGCAGCGACGGCAGCGTGTCGTCAGCGTGCGCGTGCCAGCGCGCAACCAGCGCGTGTCCTGCCGTGCGTAGCACAGCAGCCAGCGCCAGCCTTGCCGAGCCAGCTTGCCGCTGAGCCCCAAGCTCGTGGTCGTCGCGCCCGCGTGAGTTCCCGAGCCGAGCTTGGCTGTTCTATTGTTGTTTAGATATTTTAGATACTGATTATTGTTGGTTTGCTAGGTTCCCGCTCGCTAGCTCGGGATTGTTCCGCAGCTTAGGTTTGTGTGTAAAAGTCTTCCGACCAAGGTAAGGATTTCTTACCGGAGTTGTGTGGACCCTGCGATGTTCTATGTGATTGTTGTTTGTATGTTTGTTTGTGATTATCAGCATGTATAGTTTAGGTGCTCTGCTTGCAATTCCCGACTAGCATGACTTCGTATGTTGTTCTCTCATGTTAGCCCATGCTAGGTTGTTCCGTTCTAGCATGCTCATATCTGTTCTTGCTTCGTAGTACCATGTTAGGTTCGTTGTATCTGTTGAGCACGTTTTGGATTGTATTGGATTGTATGTTATTGATATGATAGGTTAAAGTGTAGGTAGGTAGCATCATCCGGCTCGATGCATAAAGTATCTTGCATCCATGGCGGGGACGCCGAGACAGTTCTCCGTCCCTCGACCCCGTTAGGGTTTAGCTAACCCGACCGGTAGGCCCCGCAATCTTGGGTGAGGGTGGCGGATCGTTAAATGCCCCAACGGTCGGGATGATGACTTGGCATTGCCTCGTCCCCGACAATCGGCACGCCCTCGGCGTGTTCGGCCAGAGCCCTTGATTGCCACTGTTAGGGCAAGGACCGCTTCTGGTGTAAGCCTACCACGACCGGTTCCTTAGCCTCAAAGCGGTGGTTCAGCCGACATAGTTCACGTGTCCGTGTCTCACACCCTATGTCGGTGACACCGATCCGAGATTTAGTTAGGCGTGGTGATCGGACATGGGCGGCTTGCCACTAGACCCGGCACCCCATAGTCTGCAGTGAGCACGCGGTGCATGCTTACGCTCATTACAAATACCGACCGGAGAGCTCCTCGGGATCTTGAGCTAGTGCACCTTTCGTGACGATGCAGAGATAGGCCGAGGCCGAGACTTGGTTCTCGTATAGGGCGTATTGTGTGGTGTGGATTATTCCGGACTAAGACCACGAGTTGGCATCCGAGGTCCAAGTGTGGACTTAAGCTATGTGCTCTATTATGTGTTTATGTTCATAGCTTGCATACACTCATCTAGATGACCATGTGCATCGTATTGTACCCTGGTTGGGGATTCTTCTCGAGTAATTCGTTACTCACCCTTACTTATCTTTCGAGTAACCATGGCGCGAGGCGGGATGGTCAAGGAGGAGCTATGATCATGGGAACGTCTTTGCCGTCTCGACTTTTTATTTCTATGACTCTTGTCTTTCATTTTCCCTGAATGCATGTGGCAGGACACGGAGCCCTAGGATGTTTTCTCGAATGATTTTGTGGATTCCCGCTTTATTGAATTTGAGGATGTTTCAAATGTTTTAATAAATCTCTCGATCGAGTGTACGTTTTGGAAATGAATTTGCCTTGAAACAGTGCTTGGAGACAGGGGACGAGTTTCAAAGAAACTATATTGATTTCTGATTGAACCTTGATTGTTTTGTTTTAATTGGGAATCAAAAACTTATTTGCATATTATCCTTTCCTTTGAATGCATGCATTGGGGTAAAGGCCTATTTAGAGCCCCTTTTGGGTCGGGTCTTTACACCGCCGGAGTCTTGATGATCATGGAAAAACGACCTACAACAAAAGGTCACTCTCACGTAATCTATGACTCAGAGCTCGATACCAACCAGAAAGACCAGACCGAATGGGGCTCTAAATGGGCCCTTACCTCAATGCATGCATACAAATCAACACTAGAATTTGCAAGATGGTTGTTTCGGATTCTAAGTAAAAACCAAAAACCGGCAAGAGTTCATTTAAAAATTCAATACAAAATTCTTGAAACCTGTCCCTGTTTCCAAGCACCTGTTCCAAGACAAATACATTTCCAAAACTTACTCTGATCGTAGAGATTTATTAAAACATACAACTTTACAACATTTACAACAATGCTAGAATCCGGAAATACATTCATAAAGCAACCTAGGGCTCCGTGCCCAACTACATGCATTCAGAGGACATTTAAAACATAAATACAAGACATAAGACTCAGAGTTGAACAACGGGTTTTCCATGATCACAGCTCCTCCTCCAGCCATCCTACCTCGCGCCATGGTTTCCTGAAAGATAAGTAAGGTTGAGTAACGAATTACTCAAGAAGAATCCCCAACCGGGTACAATACGATATAATCAATCATCTAGTACCAAAGCATGCAAGCAAGCAAATACTACCAACACGCATCATAGCTCAACGAGCTTACAAAGAAAGATCTGAGTCATCGGAAGTCTCCTACTTCCGCCTAATGATTGGTTATCCTAACCAATCTCGGGACATCTCTCGAGGGTCTTTCTCCTCACCATTGATCACTCAAAAACCGATCCCAAGGATGTCCTCAAGGGCCTCTTACCCTTGCTAATCTGGACTTACGGGAGAGTACCCGAAGTCAGGCTCTAACGGAAGGAATGGTGTACTCACGAACATTAGCCCGGGGGAGCTCTCCGAACCGGCAACTAACGCTGCGTGTGCGCGCACACCGTATGCTCTTCTCGCAACCGCTTAAATGCAATGGCCTAAGGGCAAACTACGCGGGCGGTGCACGCATGCCTAAGACTCGGAAGCGGTGTCACCGATCACGATGAGCGCGAGGCCCTCGGCGCTCATCTCTGCGGCACAGTCCACCGACTGAAGCTAAGAACCGGCCAAGGCGGGCTTACACCGCTAAGCGGGGTTCCGCTCTAGCAGGCTACAAACTAGGCATACGCCAATGAGGTAGCTAAGTCTCATTGGCTGCCGGGAGGGGGGAGAAAAAGCAAGGTATGTTATGCTTTGCTCAATATCCGACCATTGGGGACAAAGTACGTTATGTCCGCTCTCAACCTCAAGCAATGCTTAGCTTTGCTCCCGACCAGTGTGGGGACAAGATACGTTATGTCCGCTCTCACCTCTCGGATGATGACAAACCCTACAACTCTATCTAAGAGTACATAGCAAAAGCAATGATTCCCGGCTAGCAAGCAAAGACCGACATCAATCACACTACCTAGCATGATACTACGAGCTTAAGCTAGAATCATAAGCATGCCGTGAGAACAAACCTAGCATGGCACTAACATGTAATATCAAGCAAACATGCTAGCGAAAATCAATCAAAGTCGCTCTATTATTATCATGCTCATAACAACGAAGAAACAAGCAAGGCAAAATCATGACAATATCGCAGGCCCACACAACTCCGGTAAGAAATCCTTACCGTCTCAAGGCAACAACACACAATAAATTAACTGCGATCGAACCCGAGCAACCTATATCGAGCCAAACAAATACATCAATAATCATAAAATAGCCCTAAATACTCTAAAATAAACAGGGCTCGGCTCGGGAGCAACTCACGAGGCGCGGCTGACACTCGAACGGGCCGGCTGCACGGCTAGGCAAACCGATGGGCGCAGAGACAGCGCTACTGGGCGCAGGGTCTGGTGCTCGGGCGCTACCGACGCGGGGGCTGGGAGCGCTGACACGGCTACTGGGCTCAGGCAGCAAAGCGGCGCGAACGCTGCGCGCAGCGAAGCAGCAGCGAGTCTGTGCGCGGCGCGACGACGCTCTGAGGGACGCGACTTCGAGCAACTCGGCATGGGACGACGACTTCGGACTGGGCGACACGGGGCGCGCGACAGGACTGGCTCGGCCGGGCGATGGCGCCATGCCGACGCGCGGCTGCCGAGGCGACTGGCTGGCGACGCCGAGGTGGCGACTTCGACTGGTGCGACGCGACTTGGCGTGGCGGGCTCGGTGGCGAGGTCGGCTCGGCGGCACAGCGGGTCGGGCGGCGGCAAGGCGAGCTAGGGCTGCTCGGGCAAGGGCTGGGCGAGCCGTGGCTAGGGGCTGGGCTAGGTGGGGGGTGTGCTCGGGGAGAGAGAGAGAGAGAAGGAGAGAGAAAGTTGATTTTTGGGAAAAAATAAAAGAAAAAAGGAAATAAAAAGGAAAAATGGGAAATAAAAGGGAAAAATGGGATTTAAATTCCATTTTCCATCCTTATCCACTTAAAACCTCAAAATCCCATTTCCCGGCTTCCTCCTCCGAGACCCGATCAAAGAAATCTTTTCCAATCAATCAAACTCACTTAAATCCAACTCCCAAAGCAACACTAAAGGCTCGGGCTCGAATCCCAAAAGAAACACCCAAACAACCATCACTTTGCCAAAACCCAAAACCACAACCGAACTTCCAAACGACTAGCCCAAACACCACGGGACTCGCAGCCACCAACAAACAAGCCTCGACAAAGGCAGGAGCTACCTCAAAGCCCTAAAGACCACAAATCCATCCCGGAGAGCCAAAAGACCAAAATACCCCCAAGGGGCAAAACCGCTCTAAAACCCAACCAAACAACCGAATCTTGACCCGAAGGCACCTCGAAAACTGGAATAGGAAATTGGGCTATTACAAGACAGGCTGAGGCCGAGACTTGTTTCTCGTAAAGGATCGTATCGTGAGGTGGATTATTCCGGAGTAAGACCCTGAGATGGCATCCGAAGTTTACATGTGGATTTAAGCTATGTGCTCTCTTCTGTGTTTATATTCATAACTTGCATACCTTTCTGCTAGATGATCATGTATATCGTATTGTACCCCGGTTGGGGATTCTTACTGAGTAATTCGTTATTCACCCTTATTTTGTGGTTTTCCACAGGTAACCAAGGTGCGTGACAGGATGGCTGAAGGAGGAGCTGTCGAACTCTGAATTTTATCTATGATTCTTTATGTCTTATTTTCCTCTGAATGCATGTAGCTGGGCATGGAGCCCTAGGTTGTTGTTTTCGATCGCATTTTCGGATTCGAGCATTATTGTAACTGTTGGATGTTTAGAATGTTTTAAATAAATCTCTGATCAGAGTAAGTTTTGGAAATGTATTTGTCTTGGAACAGGTGCTTGGAAACAGGGACGGGTTTCAGGAATTTATGTTGACTTTTTAAATGGATGTTGTATGTTTTTGTTTTCACTTAGAATCCGAAAAACCATTCTTGCATATTGACTTTAGTTTTGAATGCATGCATTGAGGTAAAGGCCCAGTTTAGAACCCCTTTTTGGGTCGGGTCTGTACACCCTATCAGGTGGCAATCAAGGGTTACTGCTGACACGCTGAGGTCGTGTCGACTGCCGGGGACAAGGCAATGCCTTGTCATTCCCCCGACCGTTGGGGCATTTAACAGTCTGCCACCCTCACTCAAGATTGCATTGGGATGCCGTTAAGGTTAGCTAAACCCTAACGACGGATCAGGGACGGAGTACTGCCTCGCACGTCCTTGCCACGGATACAAGTTACGTTATGCATTCTCGCCCGGATGATGCTACCTATTAGAACTCTAAGCTATAAATAGCTAACAGCAAACATACTATCACATGCTTAGCAGAATCAATGAACCTAGCATTGTACTACGAAGCAAGAATAGATAACGAACATGCGAGAAGAGAACAACCTAGCATGGAACTAATTTGAGAAATTGTAAGAACCCGACCCAAAATGGACCTAAACCCGGTTCTTGCTAACATGCTTGCAATTTTTAACTTTTATAACGTTAAAGGAAATAGCTCAAGATAAAACTTATTCAAACCTCAATAGAAAACATTCATTTAATAAGTTCCTTAAAACAAGCTTGGCCAGTGTTTCAATAAAACAGTTTGAACAAGTCACAACAGTAAACAGTTAAATCACTCTAAAATCAATACAGTTCTCCCAGCATGCTACTACAGAATGAAAGACTCAAAACATAAAAGACACAGAGTTCGCCGGCAGCTCCCATGATCACACATCTCCCTCCACTAGCCATTCCGTCTTTGTCCCAAGTTACCCGAAGATAAGTAAGGTTGAGTATAAACATACTCAAGAAGAATCCCAACCGGGTACAATACGATACATCCATCATCTAGCATCCTAGTATACATGCAATCAGTTACCAGCACAGAAACTTTGCTCAACAAGCTAATCAAGTCAAGTCCAGAAACCTCGGAAGTCTCCTACTTCCGGCTTAGAGATCAGCCGACATATCTTATTCCAACTAATGGGACAAAGTGCTTTATGTCCAACCTGATGGGACAAAGTGCGTTATGTCCAAGCATATCTATCAAATAAGTCTGGGAACTTCGGAAGTTTCCTACTCCCGATCTACTGATTGGCTCTCCTAACCAATCCCAAATGACATCCTCGATGGTCTTTCTCCCTCGGCCAATCGATCAACTCGAAAGCTGATCCCAAATAGATGTCAGACACCCTCGAGGGTCTTTCTCCCTCGGCCAAATGACCAACTCAAAAGTTGATCCTGAATAGGTGTCCTCGGGGGCCTCTTACCCCCGGCCAGGCTAAACCCTAAGACAGCAGGAGAGTACCCGAGTCAGGCTCTAAACAAGAATAAGAATGGTGTCACTGATCTACAGTAGGGCAGAGGCCTCGGCAATCAGCTGTAGCAGCATGTACCACCGACCTGAAGTTAAGAACTGTCTCCAGGCAGGCTTGCACTCGTGACGGGTTCCGCTCTAGAAGGTTACAAACTAGGCTTGTACTGATGCGGGAGCTAATCTGCACGTTCTGCCATGGGTGTAAACAAAGTACGTTATGCCTCTCACTGATCCCGACCTGTGGGGACAAGATACGTTATGTCCACTCTCAGCCTCTGGAAGACAAGTCTAGCTAACTATCTAATATCACATAATATACATCCCTAGCCACTGAACATGCTTATCAAGAATACAGGAACAACCTAGCATGATACTACGCATTTAAACAGAGATTTCAGAACATGCTGGAAGGACAAACCTAGCATGGCACTAACATGTAGAAACATGGGCAAACATGCTAGCAGAGTTAAACAAGGAAACAATCCTATCTACTAACATGCTCATAACATATAAACAAAATGCAATGAAGACATATCGCAGGGCCCACACAACCCTGGTAAGAGATCCTTACCTGGAATAAGCAGAAATATAAACAGTAAAGTGCTCATTGAGCTGCAGTGCCTCACAACCTAAAAGCATACAACATACAAATTAACCTAGCAAGCTAAACAATTATCTATCAACTAAAAACTAGAAGCAAGGGAACAAGAGACTACCCCTACTAGCACTTCGTGCTCTCGGCCAAGCACAAAGGATAGAACCCTAAGAATCTCGGCCACAACATTTCCACACTTGATCTTGGCTAGGGCAACACAACAAGGATAACCAAGCTAGGCCTCGACTACTCCTTGCAATATGATGTCTCGACTAGGGCATCAACAACCAACAACCACAAGTTAGATCTCTTATCCAAGAACCAAGCAAACACACATACACCACCAACACACACTTGGAGCTCTCGGCTTCCTCAACACCAATGGCTCTCGGCCACTCCACACCAACAAGCAACCAAAACCACACACTTACCAACTCACCCATGTAGATTCGGCAAAGCCTTCCAAAGAGCAAAGATGTCTCAGCCAAGAAGGATGCACAACCAAGAAGCAATCGGCAAGGGCTTGTCTTGCACAATGGAAGAGGAACAAAATTAGATCTACACACTACAACACTTGACAAAGAATAAACACCATCATACTTCCCCAAGGGATCTCGGCCAAGGAGCTTGAAAGAATGGTGCTCTAGGATCTCAACAATCAAGAGAAGAAAAGAGCTTTTGGATGCAAGCAACAAAGAGATCTCGAATCCAACAAGATGTTACTTGGATCTACAAGAAGAGAAGAAGGAAGAACACATCTCCTCTTGATTAGATGTAGGCTCAGCCATGGCAAGGAAAGAAGGGAAGGGAAAAGCTTTTACAAAGACCTACCTTGGAGCAACAATGGAGGAGAAGAAATACACTTGGAGGCTTGAGAATAAAGCAAGGCAAGCTTGGAATCAATGGAGAGAAATGGTGGTTTGAGGTCTCGGCCAAATAGAGGGAAGGAGAGAATGTGGGTCGGCCAAGGGGGAAGGGAAGGAGAAAAAGATAAAACCCTAAGTGATTTTTCCCCTATTTTAATTAATAAAAAGCTTAGAAAAATCCCACCTTCAAATCCCACCAAGTGCACTTTTAAAAACTATTTTATTTTCTTTACATTTGGATCAAATTCAACTTCCAATTCACCAAGGTTCAAATCCTAGCTCCAACACAAATTATTTTCATTTTTCTTCTTTACCCGGGAAGGCCTCCAAAATTTCCATAAATGAAGAGGAAAATAGGTTTTGCTCTTTTGTGTTCTTCCAAACTCCCTAGTAGCCCCAACCTCCCTAGCTCCTTGTCGTGTCCCCTTGCCAAGCTCCGTCGATTGTTCGTCGCCTGCAAATGTCCTCGATCCTCCTTCTTTTGTTTGGTGTATTCTTGCTGGTATAGAGAAGAACAGGTGAGCCTTGGTGTTGTGCACTGACGACGAGCAAAGAGCGGCGGCCAGCAAAGAAGCGGCCGCCCCCGCCCACCTCTCTGCGTCGCACTGGCAGCCTCGCCGCTAGCAAAGAAACGCCCAACCGAGCAGCCACGCCATCGCGCCCGAGACGCCCATAGCTGCAGCAGCAAGAGCTTCACGCGACGCGTCGCGTCTCAGCCCAGCAGCTCGCGCGCCCCGTCCGTGCCCCGTCCCAGCGCCAGCGCGTCCGCAAGCCATCGCTCGTCCGCGCCAGAGCGCCCACACTCCCATCGTTCTTCCGCCCCAGCGTGCCCGAACGCCCGTTGCTCGTCCGCGCACGCCCGCACACCCAGTGCACGTCCGCGCATAGCTAGCTCGAAGCTCGTTTGCAGCATAGGGCCTTAGTGTGTCATTGCCTTCCGACCAAGGTAAGGATTTCTTACTGGAGTTGTGTGAGCCTTGCGATGTAATATGTGATTGTTGTTTGTCTGTTTGCTTATGTTTATCAATGTTTAGTGATAGGTGCTCGCTCAATCCCCGATCGCATGATTCTTGTGTTGTTTCTCATGTTAGTCCCATGCTAGGTTGTTCCGTTCTGGCATGCTCGTTATCTGTTCTTGCTTCGTAGTATCATGCTAGGTTCGTTGTTTCTGTTGAGCACGTTTTGGATTATTTGCTATATCTGTTTATAGTTTAGAATTATGATAGGTAGCATCATCCGGGTGAGGATGCATAATGTAACTTGCATCCGTGGCGCGTTATTCGTCCTCGATCCATCGTTAGGGTTTAGCTAACCCTAACGGCAGCCCTTTGCAATCTTCGGTGAGGTGGCAGACTGTTAAATTCCCCAACGGTCATGATGATGACAAGACATTGCCTTGTCCCCGACAGTCGGCACGTCCTCAGCGTGTTCACCCGTAGCCCTTGATTGCCACCTGATAGGACAAGGACCGTTTCCTGGTGTAAGCCTACCACGACCAGTTCCTTAGCCTCAGGTGCGTTGGTACAGGCTGACATAGTTCACGTGTCCAGGTCTCACACCCCTATGTCAGTGACACCGATCTAGAGATTAGTTAGGCATGAGTACTAAACCAGAGGAGCTTGCCAGTCGACCCGGCACCCCCCTTGTTTGCAGCAGCATGCGGTGCGCGCACACACTCATTACAGCGCCGACCAGAGGGCTCCTCGGGATCTTGAGTTGAGTGCACCTTTCGTATCGACAGTAGACAGGTTGAGGCCGAGACTAGTTTATCGTATAGGATCGTATCGCGTGGTAGAGTTTCTAGAGTAAGAGATGGCATCCGAGGTTTATGTGTGGATTTAAGCTATGTGCTCTCTTCTGTGTTTATATTCATAGCTTGCATACCTTTCTGCTAGATGACCATTTATATCGTATTGTACCACGGTTGGGGATTCTTACTGAGTAATTCGTTACTCACCCTTATTTTATGGTTTTCCACAGGTAATCATGGTGCGAGACATGATGGCTGAAGGATGAGCTGTGATCATGGAAACCATCTAATTAAACTTTGAGTCTTTAATGTTTTATATTTTATTGTCCTCTGAATGCATGTAGTCGGGCACGGAGCCCTTAGGATGTTTTCTGATTGTTTCTGGATTCTAACACTGCTATAAATCGTTTGAAGTTTTGAATGTTTGAATAAATCTCTGATCAGAGTATATTTTGGAAATGTATTTGGCTTGGAACAGGTGCTTGGAAACAGGGACATGCTTCAGGAATTAAATGTTTGCCCTTTAAAACAGATGTTGTATGTTTTTGCTTTTAATTAAGAATCTAGAATACAAACCTGCATCGTGTTGTTAAATTTTAAAAGCATGCATTGAGGTAAAGGCCTAGTTTAGGACCCCTTTCGGGTTGGGTCTTTACATAAACATTCCTGAAACCCTGACTTACTGCAATATTGTCTCGAAAAGGCAAAATGACCAAAATACCCCCAGAGGGCAAAATGACCAAAGTGCCCCTGGAAGCACAAAAGCCCTAACAGCCCTACCAACTCACTGGAGGAAAAACCAAATAAACTTGGAGAACCTAAAGGAAAATCTTGGGCTGTTACAGAAATAAAACGAGAATCATGCCAGTCGGAATTCAGAACAGAGCACCTATCCACTAACATGCTGATAAACATAATCATACATACAATCAACAATAACAGAAAATATCGCAGGGCCCACACAACTCCGGTAAGAAATCCTTCCCTGGGTCGAAAGGCAAACAACACACAAGAAAGATCTTAAGTTGCAACCGAACCCGAGCTAGCTATCGGGAACCTAACAGACAAACAACAAACATCACAATCTATAGGACTTAGGTAAAATACAAACAGAACTCGGCTCGGTCAAAAGCAACTCGACGCATGACGGGAAGGCGGCGAGACAGACAAGCTGGAAGGCTCACGGTTGGGCGACGTGCGCTTATACCGCTTCACACCGGGCGGCTTGTGGCACGAGGAGGCGCGCAGCGAGCGGCGGCGCAGGCGAATGTGCGCCGTGTGGCTCGGTCGGCCCGGGAGTGCCAAGGGTCGCGGGCGTGAGGCTAGGTTCTTTGGGCGGCGAACGGCCGCTCGAGCTCTGGGGCTATGCTCGCTGCGACAGAGGTTGGGCAGGGCGCGGTGACGGGGCGATCAGGCGGCTGCGCTCGAGTGCAAAGGGGCTGCGACGCGAGCGTGCGCGCGATGGGCGAGCGGTAGGGTTGGCAATGGGCTGCTCGGCTAGGCAAAATGGCGACCGGGTTGCTTGGTCTGGGGCGGCGACGGCGCTGCAAAGGGGCTGCTCTCGGTTGCACTACACCATGACAACGCAACTAAAAAGACAAACAACAACCCCTTAGCCAAGGATTGGCAACCAACAACAAGAAGGAGGAATCGAGGAACGACGAGACACTTACCTGGGACGATAGATCGATGCTCTTGGGAGGAAGACGCACGACAAGAGGGAGCTTGAAGAAGTGGAATGCAGCAAGGGTATTTGGAGAGGAGAAAAGAGAATAAACCAATTTTGCAATCAAACTCACTTAAATCTCGAAAACCAAGGCAAACCAAGATAACCTACGGAATGAGTATAAAAAACTTCCTGAAGCTTGATTGGCAGAACCTCACCGCTATCTCCCTAGCCATCCAAGCTCGAATCCCAGCTGCTGCATTGTTAATCCAGCAAAATCCTTATTTTTATTTTTGCAACTCTCAACACCCAAACTCAACCAGAATGCAACCAAGCCCCAATTTTGAACATCCCTGAACATAAACAGCTGAGAATACAGAAACAACTCTAACGGCCCGACCAAATTACCAAAATACCCTTAGGGCATACCTGGAAGACCGGGATTAAAACCTAGGCCGTTACAATATTCCCTCCTTTTTATGACTTTCGCCCCCAAAAGTCCTTAAGACTGAAATAGCTCAGGATAGTGCAATCTCATCTCGTCCTCGCGTTCCCAAGTAGTCTCCTCAAAACTCTGGCTCCTCCACTGAACCTTTACCAAACGGCCCAGGTTTTCATCCCGGTCTTCCAGGTATGTCCTAAGGGTATTTTGGTAATTTGGTCGGGCCGTTAGGGCCGCTTCTATCTTTTTTCAAAAATGTTAATATTCTTGGATGGTCAAATGTAGGGTTTGGTTGCTTTTTGGATGAGTTTGGGTATGGAGAGATGCAAAAATAAAATATAGGATTAAAAATGCATCAGCTGGGATTCGAGCCCGGGTGGCTAGGGAGATAATAGTGTGGTCCTGCCAATCAAGTTGCAGGTTGTTATTGATGCTCATTCTGTAGGTTATCTTATTTTGCCTTGGTTTTCCGGATTTAGGTGAGTTTGATTATAAAGAAAAAGAATTAGGTTTATTCATCATTCTCCTTCCCAAATTCCCCTTTGCCGTCCAATCATCTTCTCCCAAGCCTCCTTGCCGTGCGCCTTCTAACAAGAGCTCCGTCGTCTCGTTCGTCCCGGGTAAGCATTCCTCGATCTCTCTTTCTCTTCCTTTTTGGTGTTGTTCTTGCTGGCCGAGAGAAGAGGATTGAGAGCTTGTGTTTGTGCAGCCCAGCCGAGCAGCAGCAGCGCCGATGGCCCAGCTGCACGCAGCCCTGTAGCATGCATCCCCTGACCGATCGCAGCCCTGCTCTTCGTTGCTTGCCCAACCCTGATCGCAGCTCAGCCATTCGCGTCTCCCAGCCTGCAGCTGCCCATCAGCACATCGCCCGCTCGCCCAGCCGCACGCGAGCACGCCCGTGTCGCATCGCCTATCCGCACGCAGCCCAACAACCTGCCGCGTTTGCACACCCAGCCGCACGCGCGCGCAGCCTCTATCGCGTCTGCACGCCCTGCCGCACGCCTAGTAGCTCCGTTGCAGCCTATCCATCCGCGCGCCAACACCGTGCCATGTGAGTTGCTCTGGACCGTGCCAAGTGTTGTTTGTATTTTTAGCTAAGGCCTATAGGTTGTGATATTTGTTGTTGTTTGTTAGGTTCCCGATAGCTAGCTCGGGTTCGGTTGCAGCTTAGGATCTTCTTGTGTGTTGTTGCCTTCCGACCCAGGTAAGGATTTCTTACCGGAGTTGTGTGGGCCCTGTGATATATTATATGATTATTGATTGTATGTATGGTTATGTTTATCAGCATGTTAGTGGATAGGTGCTCTGTTCTGAATTTCAACTCGCATGATTCTCGTATTAATTCTCATGTTAGTTCCATGCTAGGTTGTTCCATTCTGGCATGCTTGTTATCTGTTCTTGCTTCGTAGTATCATGCTAGGTTCATTGTTTCTGCTGAGCACGTATTGGATTGTTTACTGTTATCTATTTATAGCTTAGAATTCTGATAGGCATTATCATCCGGGCGAGGATGCATAACGTAACTTGCATCCGTGGCAGGGACGTGCGAGGCAGTACTCCGTCTCTGATCCATCGTTAGGGTTTAGCTAGCCCTAACATCAACCCAGTGCAATCTTGGGTGAGGGTGGTAGACTGTTAAATGCCCCAATGGTAGGGGGATGGCGAGGCATTTCCTTGTCGCTGGCAGTCGACACGACCTCAGCGTGTCTGCAGTAGCCCTCGATTGCCACCTGATTGGGCTAGGATCGGTTCCTGGTGTAAGCCTACCACAGTCGGTTTCTTAGCCTCAGGTGCGGTGGTACAGGCTGACAAAGTCATACTGTCCTGGTCTTACACCACTATGTTCAGTAACACCGATCCAGAGATTCTTTTAGGCATGCGTCTTTCGACCGAGGCGGCATGCCCTAGACCCAACACCTCCTCGGTTTGCAAAGAACATGCAATCTTGCGCACACGCCGATCTGACGCCGAATGGAGAGCTCCTCGGGATCTTGAGTTTAGTGCACCTTTAGTATCGACAGTGGTAGGAAAGCTGAGTCCGAGATTAGTTTCTCGTAGAGTATCGAAACGCGTTGTAGTTTTCCGAAGTAAGACCGTAAGATGGCATCCGTGATATTTATGTATGGAATAAAGTGATGTGCTCTCTTCTGTGTTTATATTCATAGCTTACATACTTTCTGCTAGATGACCAGTTATATTGTATTGTACCCGAGTTGGGGATTCTTACTAGGAATTCGTACTCACCCTTATTATGTGGTTTTCCATAGGTAACCAGGGCGCGAGACAGGATGGCTGAAGGAGGAGCTGCTGATCATGGAAACCAGCTGTTTTAAAACTCTGAGTTTATGTTTTATGTTTTTGTTGTCCTCTGAATGAATGTAGTTGAGCACGGAGCTCTTTGGACATTTTCTGGTTGTTTTTCTGGATTCTGGTACTGTTGTAAACTATTTTGGATTTTTTAATGTTTGAATAAATCTCTGATCAGAGTATGTTTTAAATTGCTTTTAGCTTGGAACAGGTGCTTGGAAACAGGGACAGGTTCCAGGACATTTTATATTTGATTTATGAATGGATGTTTACAAGTTTTTAGTTTTCATTCAGAATCTGGAAAACGATCTTGCATATTGTCTTTAAGTTTTTAAAGCATGCATTGAGGTAAAGGCCTAGTTTAGGACCTCTTTTCAGGTCGGGTCTTTACAGTTGGTATCAGAGTTCAAAGTCATAGATTCTGTAGACTGACATTTTGTTGTAGGTCGTTTTTCCATGATCATCAGCACTCCTACAGCCATCGGGTATGCCTAAGTTTACTGTTTTAGAAAAGGGTTAAGAATTTACAATACTTTTCATCTAGTGTATCCCTTGTTTAGTGTTGTAGAGTGGAGACGAGCACGTTCTGGCTCGTTGTTGGTTTGGGTGTAGATCGCCGGCATGCCAATTACCAGCGCAGGAAAAGGAGGTTCGAGAGCAGGTCAGGGTATTGTGATTGGTTCAGATACCGCAGGGACATCGTCACAAGCTGAGACTGATGGTGTGCCACCAATAGCTCCCCCTGTTTTTCCCAGAGAAGGTGTAAAGACCCGACCTGAAAACGGTGCTAAACCTAGATCTTTACTCAGCATGCAAGTGAAAAGCATAAAAGGACCCAGCTAGGGTCGGTTTGTAAAACTTTTCAAATATAAGAGTAGAAAACATTAAAAACAAAGTAAACATTCATTAGGCAAAAACGAACCATTCAAATTAAAAACAGTGACTGATCAGTACTTTCCTTAAAAACATAAAATAATTCAAATAATAGTTTTCCCTACGGACCCAAGTCCAACTACATGCTGAAATCAAAAACAGTAAAATAAGACACGACAGAGTGTCAGCAGCATCCATGATCCCCCAGCTCCCTCCGCTAGCCGCCTCGGTGTTGTCCCAAGTTACCTGTGGAAGAAACCACAATAAGGGTGAGTATAAACATACTCAGTAAGAATCCCCGACCGGGGTACGATACGATGCAATCAATCATCTAGAAACCTAGTACACATGCACACAGTTATCAACACGGATCTTAGCTCAACGAGCTCTCAAGGAAAATCCGGAGTTCTCGGAAGTCTCCTACTTCCGACCTAATGATAGGTTCTCATAACCAATCCCGGGACATCTCCAAGGGTCTTTCTCCCTCGGCCAATTGATCAGCTCAAAAACCGATCCCAAAGATGTCCGACACCCTCGAGGGTCTTTCTCCCTCGACCAATTGATTAGCTCAAAAGCCAATCCCAATGGGTGTCCTCAAGGGCCTCTTACCCTCGCTTATAACTGACTATCGGGAGAGTACCCAAGTCCGCTCTAAACCGGAAGGAATTGGTGTACTCACGAACAAGAGCAGGGAGCTCTCCAACCAAGCAACTAAAGCGTGTGCGCGCACACCGCATCTTCTTTGCAACCGGCGTAAATGTGAGGGCCTAGGTACAAACTACACGCGGGCCGTGCACGCATGCCTAAAGACTAGGAAGCGGTGTCACCGAACACGAGTGAGTGCGAGGCCCTCGGCACTCATCTGTGCGCACTGTACCACCGACACAGAAGCTAAGAACCGGCCAAGGCGAGCTTGCACCGCTGGCGGGTTCCGCTCTAGCGAGCTACAAACTAGGCTTATGCCAATGAGGTAGCTAATCCACACCGGGTCACGGGGAAACAATGTACGTTATGGTTCGCTCTACTCCCGACCGGTGGGGACAAGGTACGTTATGTCCGCTCTCAGCCTCTAGATGATGACAACCCTACTACACTAGCTAGAGTATAGAGTAAACGAATTCCTGGCTAAACATACATAATCATCATCCATCATATATAACCTAGCATGATGCTACGAACTTAAAGCAGGAATCTCAAGCATGCTGGAAGAACGATCGTAGCATGGCACTAACATGTACAAACAATCAAACATGCTAGCAGGAATGCAATCACAAGCTGTCGTATCCACTAATCATGTTCATAAAAGTAAACATGCACATAAGGCACAATCAAGAAAGCATCGCAGGGTCCACACAACCACGGTAAGAAATCGTTACCTGGAAATAAGTGGAAAATGCTAACACGAGTCAAGCAAGACCCTCAAACTTTAAAACGAACTCGAGCAACCTAGGCATATTAAAAGCATCCTAAATAAATATACAGCAGCCAGCAGCCTAAAAATCAAAAGGGAAAAGGCTAGAGAATTACCGGCCGAGAGGACACGGGCTCGCGCAGAAGCGGGCGTGTATATGGCGCCTGCTTGCGTGCTGGCGCTGAAGCGCGCGCGCGCGGCAAAAGCGAACAAGAGCACAGAGCAGCGCGCGCGGCGCGCACGGAGCGCCAGCGCGCGGCGACGCGTCATGAGCTGCGAAAGCGATCTGCGAACGAGCGGGCTCGGCCCCAGGTTGACGTCTTGGGCGAAGCGTCTGGGCTCGCTGGCGTGACGCAATGCAATCTGACGGCAAGCGCGTCGGCCGACGGCGTCGGGCGGTGATGGGCTGCGACGGTGGGGCTTCGGTTCGCAGATGCGCGCGCGGGCGGGCGAAGCGGTGGCCGAGCGGGTGGCGGGTGGCCGGTGGTGTGGTGCGTGCGCGTAGGTGTGTGCTGCGGGCAGGTGTGGTGCGATGTGGCTGGGGTGGCTCGGCTGGGTGGTGCGGCTGGGTTAGGGTGCTTGGCTCGATTTAGGAGAGAGAGAGAGAGAGAGAGAGAGAGAGAGAGAGAATGCGACTATGAGGGGAAAATTAGGGGTTTTCTTGATTTTCCTTATTTTCCTTATTTTTAAATAGGTTAGAGACCTAAATTCCCTTCCCAAGGCTTTTCTCTTGCTGTCCCTAGCTAAAGCAACCTTCTTTTCTTTTTCTTTTTAATTAAGACTCTTTTCTTAAAACTCCAAATTCACCATTTAGGGCAAGGTTCAAATCCCAAAAGATTCAATTAATTTTCCAATTAATTTTGCTATTAACCGGGATGGAAAGCTGGGCCGTTACAGAAGGCGTTGAGGCGACCGAGCGCTGGAAGTCTGCTCCTGGAGTAGAGTTTTCTAATTCCATGAGGGCCATGATGGTCGATCTGTTGAGTTACCGTGAGGCGAGACCTGAGCTTTGTTGGCGCTCGCCGGGAAGAGTCCCGAGCCCGATTGAGCGGTTCACTCGGATGTTTCAAAGAGGGCACTCTGAAGACCACCACTCCACATGAGCAAGCAACCTAGAGGCGGTTGTGGCGAGGGGTGTCGAGGAGCTTGGCAGATGGCTGAAAGACTTTGTGAGGTGGAAGCCAGAGAAGTTTGATGCCCTAGGAGATCCATTAGCTGCAGCCAGATGGATTGCCCATCTGGAGTACACCTTTCTGATTATGGTGTGTCCTGATGTTCAGAGGCCGCGTTGTGCAGCTCATGTGCTAGGAGGCACAGATAGATGGTGGTGGGAGTCCACCTTGAGTGAGAGACCAGCTGGGTCTCCACCTGCCACCTGGGATTTCTTTAAGATCGAGTTCAAGGGCAAGTATATCAGTGATGAGGCCCAGGATAAGATAGTAGAGCTGTTCCAGAACCTGAAGCAGGGATTTGATTCGATTGAGGAGTATGAGAGGAAATTCTCGGAGTATGGATATTTTGCTCCGCAGCTGATAGCTACTCCTGAGATGAAGATAAAGAAGTTTATTTCAGGTCTGAGGCTAAGGCAGTGCAGTTGGCGACCATTTATAATGGGAAGTACCCAGTTGAGCAGGTTGTCACCGCTCCGGTTCAGCATCCTATCCAAGCTACAACAGGTGTAAAGACCCGACCCAAAAGGGGCTCTAAATGGGCCTTTACCCCAATGCATGCATTCAAAGTAAGGACATTATACAAATATATTTTCGGATTCCAATTAAAATTAAAACATTCAGCATTCAATCATAAATCAATATAGTTTACTAAAACCTGTCCCTGTCTCCAAGCACCTGTTTCAAGACAAATACATTTCCAAAAGTTTACTCTGATCAGAGATTTATTAAAATCATTCAAAACCTTCTCAGATAAAACAATGCTGGAATCCACAAAAACATTGAGAAAATATCCTAGGGCTCCGTGCCCGACTACATGCATTCAGGGGAAATAAAAGACAAGAGTCATAATATAAAAAGGTCACTCCTCCTTCACCATCCTGTCTCGCCCTTGGTTACCTGTGGAAAACCACAAAATAAGGGTGAGTAACGAATTACTCAATAAGAATCCCCAACCGGGTACAATACGATATACATGGTCATCTAGCCGAAAGATATGCAAGCTATGAATATAAACACGAGAATAGAGCACATAGCTTAAGTCCACACTTGGACCTCGGATGCCAACTCGTGGTCTTAGTCCGGAAAACTCCACCACACAATATGCCCTATACGAGAAACAAGTCCCGCCTTAGCTTTTTCTCTCATGTCGATCTGAAAGGTGCACTGGCTCACGATCCCGAGGAGCTCTCCGATCGGTGCTATAATAAGCGTAAGCGCGCACCGCATGCTACTGCGGACTGCGGGTGCCGGGTCTAGTGGCAAGCTGCCCAGTCCATCCACCATGCCTAACTAAATCTCTCGGATCGGTGTCACGACGACATAGGGTGTGAGACTGGACACGTGAACTATGTCGGCTGAACCACCGCACCGAGGCTAAGGAATCGGTCGTGGTAGGCTTACACCGAGAAGCCGTCCTTGCCTTATCGGTGGCAATCAAGGGCTATTGCCGAACACGCCGAGGACGTGTTTACCGGGCGGGCAGGGCAATGCCAAGTCATCATCCCTACCGTTGGGGCATTTAACGATCGCCACCCTCACCCAAGATTGCAGGGCCTACCGCTCGGGTTAGCTAAACCCTAACGGGGTCCAGGGACGAAGTACTACCTCGTACGTCCCTGCCATGGATGCAAGATACTTTATGCATTCGGGCCCGGATGATGCTACCTGCCTATACTCTAACCTATCATATCAATAACATACAATCCAATACAATCCAATACGTGCTCAACAGATACAACGAACCTAGCATGATACTACGAAGCAAGAACAGATAACGAGCATGCCAGAACAGAACAACCTAGCATGGACTAACATGAAGAACAACACAAGAAATCATGTCAGTTGGGAATTCAGAACAGAGCACCTATCACTAAACATGCTGATAAACACAAACAAGCATACAAACAACAATCACATATAATATCGCAGGGCCCACACAACACCGGTAAGAAATCCTTACCTGGCCGGGAGGCAACTGCATACAAAATCCTAAGCTGCGATCGAACCTGAGCTAGCTACCGAGAACCTAACAAACACAATAATAATCACGATCCATTGTAACGACCCAGGTTTTTCTTCCCGGTCTTCCAGGTATGCCCTAGGGGTAATTTGGTAATTTGGTCGGGCCGTCAGGGTCGTTTGTGTCTTTTCCAGTTACTAAAATTATTGGATGGTTTTGTAGGTTTTTGGAGGGGTTTGAGGTTTGGTTTGAGCAAGGTTTGATGCAAAAGTAAAAATAAAGGAAATTGTCTTTGCAGTAGGGGTTTGAACCCGGTCTCTGGGAAGCTTGTAGAGAGGTGTGCCAATTGAGCCATTAGGTGCTCTTGTTGCTCTTTCTGCATCACTTCTTAGTTAACCTTGGATTTTGGAGTTTTGGTGCATTTGGTTAAATGAAATAGAATTAGGTTATTCCATCTTCTTCTCCAAAAACACCTCTTGGCCGCCCAAGCTCTCCATCTCCATAGCCTTGCTGATTCTTCATCCTTGCATCTCCTTGGGTTCGATCATCATCATTCCGGGTAGGTATTGATCTTCTTCTTCTTCTTCTCATCCATTTGGTGTGCGTTTGGCCAAGTGAAAAGAGGTGTGTTGTGTGTGTTGTGTTGATTGCGGCCACCGAGTGTAGTGTAGCCAAGCCAGACCTGATCGCCCCGATCGCTTCGCCGCGCCAGATCTGTCCCACCGCCTTGCCGTTCGCCCAGCCAAGACAGATCGCCCCGATTGCTCGCACGCGCTCGATCTATCCCAGCCGCCTTGCCGCTTCGCCCAGCAGCGAATCGCCCGATCGCTCGCCGCGCCAAGAGGTCCTCGCCAGCGCCAGCGCGTCAGCCGCGCGTCGCGCGTCGCCATCGCGCGCCCTCGCCGCGTCCGCGTCGCCGCCGCGGCGCGCGCCTAGACGCTGCCGCGCGCGCGCCCCGACGTTCGCCGCGCGCGCGTCCCTGCCGAGCCGCTCGCCGTGTATCACGCGCGCCGCCCGGCGCCGCGCGCCCGCCCGAGCGCTTCGCCGCGCAAGCGCGTCCCGTCGCCGTGCGTGCAGCCGCGCGGCAGCAGTAGCGTCCGTGCCGTGCCGTCTGGCTGCAGCGACCCCAAGCTCGTGCCGCCGCGCGCCCGCGTGAGTTCCCGAGCCGAGCTTGTTGTTCTATTGTTGTTTAGATATTTTAGATGCTGATTTTTGTTGGTTTGCTAGGTTCCCGCCGCTAGCTCGGGATTGTTCCGCAGACTTAGGATTTGTGTGTAGAAGTCTTCCGACCAAGGTAAGGATTTCTTCACCGGGTTGTGTGGACCTGCGGTATATATTTGTGATTGTTGTTTTGTATGCCCGTGTATGATTACTAGCATGTTTATCTCTAGGTGCTCTGTTCAATTCTGGTCGCATGAACTCTTGTATTGTTTCTCATGTTAGCCCATGCTAGGTTGTTCTATTCTATCATGTTCGATATCTGTTCTTGCTTCGTAGTATCATGCTAGGTTCTTTGTATCCGATGAGCACGTATTGGATGCATTGATTGAATCGTTATTATTGTTAAGGTTTAGAATTGAGGTAGATAGAATCATCCGGCCCGATGCATAAAGTATCTTGCATCTATGGCAAGGGCGTTCGAGACGATTCTCGTCCTTGGACCCCGTGAGGGGATTAGCTATCCCAACCGGTAGGCCCCGCAATCTTGGGTGAGGGTGGCGGTCGTTAAATGCCCCAGCGGTCGGGATGATGACTTGGCATTGCCTGCGTCCCGGCGATCGACACGTCCTCGGCGTGTTCTGCCGTAGCCCTTGATTGCCACTGTTAGGGCAAGGACCGCTTCTGGTGTAAGCCTACCACGGCCAGGTTCCTTAGCCTCGGTGCGGTGGTACAGTGACATAGTTCACGTGTCGAGTCTCACACCCCTATGTCGGTGACACCGATCCGGAGATTTAGTTAGACATAGTTCACGCGGCGGCGTCGGCGTCGCCTGCTGCTGCGTGCGATCAGCACGATCGCGGCGATGGCGTGCGGGAGGGTGCTTCAACGACCGGGCGACCGGTGAGCGATGGCGTCGCGGCGGGCTGCTCAACGGATCTGGGCGTCGGTGCGGCGGCGGGGGCGATCTGGTGCTACTGGCGGGCGATCGTGCGACGGTAGAGGGGCGTCGGCGGTGGGACGTGCGACGATGGCTGCTTGGCCGGGCTTCTCTCGGTGGCGCAATCAACACAAACACACACAACACACCTCTTTTCACTTGGCCAAAAGCACACCAAGCGGATGAGAAGAAGAAGAGGAAGATCGATACCTACCCGAATGATGATGAACGATCCAAGGAGGCTGCAAGGATGAAGAATCGGCAAGGGCTATGGAGAGGGAGAGCTTGTGCGGCCAAGAGGAGATTTGGAGAAGAAGATGGAATAAACCTAATTTCTATTTCATTTAACCAAATGCACCAAAACTCCAAAATCCAAGGCTAACCATAAAATGATGCGGGAAGAGCAACAAGAGCACCTAATGGCTCAATTGGCACACATCTCCACAAGCTTCCCGGGAGACCTGGGTTCAAACCCAGTGCGACACAATTCCCTTTTATTTTTACTTTTGCATCAAACCTTGCTCAAACCAAACCACAAACCCCTCCAAAAACCTACAAAAACCATCCAATAATTTTAGTAACTGGAAAAGACACAAACGACCCTGACGGCCCAACCAAATTACCAAATTACCCCTAGGGCATACCTGGAAGACCGGGGAGAAAAACCTGGGTCGTTACAGGAGTAAAGTGTGCGAAGCATAACGTATCTTGCTACCCCCCCGACCCGCCGGTTGTGGACTTAGCTACCCACTTCGGCAATAGCCTAGTTTGTAGCCTGCTAGAGCGGAACCCTGCCAACGGTGTAAGCCTACCTTGGCCGGTTCTTAGCTTCAGGTCGGTGGATCGCATAGATGAGCGCCGAAGGCCTCGCGCTACTGTGATCAATGACAACGCTTCCGAGTCATAGGCATGTGCACCTGGCCCGCGTAGTTTGCCCTTAGGCCCTCGCATTTACGCCGGTTGCAGAGAGCATGCGGTGTAACAGCCCGGTTTCCAGTTGAGCGTAAAATTAGGTTTGTATATATTTTATTTTGAAACATGTTGTTGGGAGGACTCGAACCCTTGGCCTAAAAAGGGGTTGGAAGCTTGGAATTAAATAAAGGAAATATGTGCGTCCGCCGGGGCTCGAAGGGGGGAAGCATTGGGAAGGGAATTTGAGATTCCCAAGGCTTATTTAATTTGAGGAAGGAAAGAAAAAATAAAAAAAAAGGAAAAAAAAAGCTTCTCTCGCAAAACCCTCTCCCCACACCATTGTCGCCGCCGCCCGTCGCCGTCCATCGCCCCACCCCGGCATGCTCAGCCGACAGCCAACGCCGCACCGAGCAGCCTTGCAGCCAGCGTCGTCCGTCGCCTGTACCGCGCGCCCCAGCGTCATCCGTCGCCTACCCCGTGCGCCCCAGCGCCGTCCGTCGCCTGTACCTTGCGCCCCAGCGTCGCTCCGACCGACCGCACCCGCGAGACCGCGTCTCAGCGCACCCACCGTGTGCCGTCCGTCCGTGCCTCAGCGTCGCCGCGCTTCGCCGCGCCAGATTCGTCCGCCGCGCGACTCCGCTTCGGCACCAAAGACCGTCCGCGTCCTCGCGCCAGCACGCCGACCGCGTCTGCTGCGCGCCCCGTCTGCCCGGCGCCAGACGTTACGCTGCCGTCTTTGCCGAGGGCCACGCGCCTTGCCCTTGCACCCGCGCGCCCGCGCCCAGCGCCCCTGCTGCACAAGCCGCACACAGTAGCGCCCCAGCGCTCGGCCGCCGCAGCAGCAGCCGCGCTCGGACGCCACTGCTCACGCGCCGCTTGCCGAGCACAGTGCCTTCTCGGTTGGTAAATTCCCGAGCCTCCACCCTTTGGGCTTTTTAGCTGCTGTTGGTTAATTAGGTTGATTCTATTACTTGCTTAGGTTGTCGGGTTCGCTTAGAAGCTCGAGAGTCATCCGTTGATTGTTGGTTCTATTCACTTCCAGGTAAGGATTTCTTACCGGGGTTGTGTGGACCCTGCGAATACTTGATAGCATGCCATGTGTTGTGTTTGTATGAATTTCTAGTGGATAGGTTGCTTGTTCTTTCTTGTTTTCAGATGGTTTTTGTGCTTGTGATTCCTGATATATCTTGTTAGTTTCATACTAGGGGTTAAATTGTCTCGGCATAACCGTGACAATGTTATCCTGTTAGTGCCATGCTAGTAATTGGCGGGTGATGTATAGTGTAAGAGATTGTAGGGGTAACTAGTGCGTCCCGCTCGAGTAAGACCCCGATGGACATCCGGAGTTGTAAGACCCTGATGGCCATCCTAGGTGTATAAGTCCCCGATGGGCATCACTGAGTTGGAGGTGTCAGACCCTGATGGGCATCCTAGGTGTATAAGTCCCCGATGGGCATCACTGAGTTGGAGGTGTAAGACCCTGATGGGCATCCTAGGTGTATAAGTCCCCGATGGGCATCACTGAGTTGGAGGTGTAAGACCCTGATGGGCATCCTAGGTGTATAAGTCCCCGATGGGCATCACTGAGTTGGAGGTGGAAGACCCTGATGGGCATCCTAGGTGTATAAATCCCGATGGGCATCACCGAGTTGGAGGTGTAAGACCACGATGGGCATCCTAGGTGTATAAGTCACGATGGGCATCACCGAGTTGGAGGTGTAAGACCACGATGGGCATCCTAGGTGTATAAGTCCCCGATGGGCATCACTGAGTTGGAGGTGTAAGACCCTGATGGGCATCCTAGGTGTATAAGTCCCCGATGGGCAACACTGAGTCCTAGGTTGTGTAAGGCTCGAAGGACACCCAAGTGTGGAACCTAGGGTAGTTGGTAGTCATGTAAGCCTCGAATGTGCAAGCCCCAAGAGTGGCGTTCGATTGACCCATCTGTTTGCTCCGAGTCATTGCATGGTTGCATGTCCGTGTGCTAAATGATATGTTTTCGTATTGTACCCCGGTTGGGGATTCTTACTGAGTAACTCGTTGCTCACCCTTATTTTCTGTGGTTTTCCACCAGGTAACTTGGGACATAGGCAGGATGGCTAGGAGGTGGCGGCTGGATGATCATGGATAGCTGACTCTGGGATGCATGTTCTTTTATTGTTTTCTTTATGATTTAGCATGTAGTGGGACTTGAGTCCCTAGGGAAGCACTTAAACTATTTTATTGTTCTCGTACCGTACTCCTGTTTTGTTTTAAGAAAAGCACTGATCAGTCAATTACTCTTTGAATTTTATATTGGCTTTTGTGGTTTGTTTAAAGTTCTGTTGATTGCAAAAGTTTTAAATTAGTACGTTGGATGGTGTTTTACATTCCTAGACATGCATGCTAAGTAAAGATCTAGGTTAGAGACCGCTTCTTTTGGGCGGGTCCTTACAGTTGGTATCAAAGCCCAGAGTTATAGGTTCTGTAGACTGACCTGCAGTTGTAGGTTGTTTTCCATGATTATCAGCGCTCCGCCAGCCATCAGGTATGTCCGAAATTTTAAGGTTAAGGGTTAAGAATTACAATACCGTTTGCACCTTGCATGTATATGACTTGTTGTTGAGGAGCAGGGAAAACAGGTTCTGACTCATTGTTGGTTTGGGTGTAGATTGTCAGTATGTCAGTCACTCGTAGAGGGCAGGGAGGCTCGAGGCCGACCAGCCAGGGCATTCGTATTGATTCTGACACGGGAGGGACGTCGTCCCAAGCTGATCTTGATGTTAGGCCGCCTCTGAGCCCTTCTGCTGTGTTGCCCAGTGAGGGCGTGGAGGCAACTCAGCCTAGGGAGGCTGCACCGGAGTTGCTTTTGTGGAGTCCATGAGGGCTCTTATGGTTGGGTTCTTTGTCGACCGAGGGCCGAGCAGAGGGGTGAGACGCAGCTCATTAGGTACGCAGAGGGAGGAGTCCCGACTGGATAGAGCAAACTGACCAGAGTTGGTTCAGCAGAGGACTGTAGTGCCACTAGTACCGCCAGCTCAGCAGGAGCCAATTGTGAACGAGGCCGTTGTGGCGGAAGGTGCTGAGGATTTGGGCAAGTGGCTAAAAGATTTCGTTAAATGGAAGCCTGAGAAGTTTAGTGCCCCTGGAGAACCACTGGTAGCAGCTAGGTGGATTGCCGAGCTAGAGTATACTTTTATGGTGATGGCTTGTCTGAGGTGCGTGAGCTCGATGTGCGACTCATGCGTTAGCTGGAACAACTAAGTGGTGGTGGGATTCCACCTTGAGTGAGAGACCAGTTGGGTCTCCACTCCGCCACCAGGAATTCTTCAAGGCCGAGTTCAAGGCAAAATTTATCGATGAAGAAGCCCAAGAAAAGATGATTGAGCTTTGTTTTCAAACCTTAGCGAGGTCCGACCCAATCGAGGTGTATGAGAGGAAGTTTTCAGAGTATGAGTACTTCGCGCCGCAGTTGATTGCTACTCCTGAGCTGAAGATCAGATAGTTTATTGCGGGTCTGAGGCAGAGAGTGTCTCAGGATGTTAGGGCACAGGCCCTAGAGACTTTTGCCAAGGCAATGCAGTTGGCAACTATTTATGATGGAAAGTATCCTCCGTGAGCGGGTTGTTAGTCTTTGTGGTGCGAAGGCCCAGTGTACTCGGGTCGAGCGTAAGTTTGACGCAGGAGGTAATGGACATGGAGGCGGTCAGCGCCGTCGAGGTACTTATCATGGCGAGAGACCAAAGACTGGATCGTAAATCGTGATCAGCCTCGCCAACAGGGCGTAGGGAGGCCGCCACCGTATTGTAGATCCTGTGGTAAACAACATTGGGGACCTTGTGGTGGTAACCCTAGAGCTTGCTATAACTGTGGTAAGGAGGGCATCGGGCCGGCATTGCAACCAAAAGCGGTGGTGGCACGGCCCAGCTTCAAAGACGGGGGAGAGTATATGCTACGACTCGCGAGGAGGCTGAGAAAGCCGGACCTGCAGTGGCAGGTACGCTCCTAGTTCTTGATCACCTCGCCTTTGTGTTGTTTGATTCGGGTTCCACCCATTCTTTTGTTTCTGCTGTTTTTGCTGAGCATGCTTGCATGAATTTAGAGCCTCTAGGTTTTGAGTTATCTGTCGCTACTCCCTGGGAACTAGTATCTTTGGCTAGCCGAAAGGTAAGGGACGGTCGGATCACAGTGTCCGACGAGAGACTTTCTGAGTTACCCTCATAGTGTTAGCTATGAGCGGTTTTGATGTGATCCTCGGCATGGATTGGTTAGCCGATAACCACGCTATGATTGGTATGTCGTTGTAAGGAGGTGGTGTTCGGGCCGCTAGGTAGGCCTAGCTTTAAATTTCCCGGGGCACCCAGTGGGGTGTGTCTGCCCGGTGATTTCGGCGATTAAAGCTCACCGTTTGTTAGCTCGAGGAGCTTGGGGTTTCTTAGCTAAGTTGACCGGGGAGAACCGTGACCGATTATCATCGAGCGGTGCCCATAGTGCAAGAGTTTGCGGATGTTTTTCCCGAGTTGCACAGTGCGCCAGAAGAGGGAGGTGGATTTCTCAATAGAGCTTGAGTCGGGGACTCGCCCTATCTCGAAAGCTCCTTATCGTATGGCGCCAAAGCAGAGAAAAAGAGTTAAAGGAAGTGCGCAGGAGTTGCTTGACAGAGGATTTATTAGGCCGAGTGTGTCCTCGTAGGGAGCACTGTCTTTGTTTGTTAAGAAAAAGGATGGCTCGATGCGTCTATCGTCGATTACTGTGGAAGGCGAAGAAGGTAACCATTAAGAACAAGTATCCACTGCCTCGTATCGATGACCTGTTTGACCAACTCCAGGGAGCTTGTGTGTTTTCGAAGATTGACTTGAGGTCGGGCTACCACCAGTTGAGGATTCGGGATGCAGATATCCCCAAGACAGCGTTCATGTCGAGGTACGGTCACTACGAGTTCGTAGTCATGTCATTCGGACTGACGAACGCGCCAGCAGCATTCATGGACATGATGGACAGAGTGTTCAAGGCATTCTTGGACCGCTTTGTCATCGTATTTATAGATGACATTCTTGTGTACTCTAAGTCTAAGGAGGACCATGCTTCGCACCTGAGACAGATTTTGGCAACCTTGCGCGAGAACCAGCTCTATGCGAAGTTTTCAAAGTGTGACTTTTGGCTCGAGGAGGTAGCTTTTCTGGGACACGTTGTGTCTAAGGAGGGAGTGGCTGTGGACCCTTCAAAGATAGAGGCCGTTAGTTCGTGGGCCAGACCGACGACTGTGTCGGAGATTCGTAGCTTCACGGGTCCGCCGGATATTACCGACGCCGTTCAAAAATTTTCTCGCTATAGCACCACCTTTACTCGGTTGACGAGAAAGGGCGTCGATTTTGTTTGGGATAAGAAGTGTGATGAGAGTTTTGCTAAGCTGAAGAACAGCTTGACGTCTGCGCCAGTGTTGGCAGTTCCAGAGGGAACAGGGGGTTTCGTGGTGTACAGTGATGCTAGCAAGTTTGGTTTGGGATGCGTTACGATGCAAAGACGGTAAAGTGATAGCGTGCGCCTCGAGGCGATTGAAACAAAGACTAGCGTAACTATCCGACTCATTATATGGAGTTGGCGTGATGGTCGTCTTTGCGCTTAAGATCTGGAGGAACTACTTGTATGGGGAAAAGATTCAGATTTTCTCGGACCACCAAAGCCTCAAGTACTTCTTCACTCAGAAGGACCTGAACATGAGGCAGAGAAGGTGGTTGGAGCTTGTAAAAGATTACGACCGTGAGATCTGTATCACCCTGAAAGGCAAATGTTGTGGCGGATGCACTAAGTAGAAATACCTCGCATCTAGCAACGTTGGCAAATCCCAAGAGTATCATAAGGAAAGACCTCGAGAGAGCGAGAAATAGCGATGTTGTTAGGGGATGTTACCGCCAGGTAGCTCGATTGACCATCCAGCCTTCTGTAAGGCGGCAGGATTATTGACGACCCAGTTGAATGATCCTAAGTTGAAAAGTTTGTATGAGAGGGTCCAGCCGATGGTGACTTTGATTTTGAGATATTTGCGCAGATGGTGGCTTGAGATATAAGGGTCGGCTATGTGTCACACCGATGCCGGTGTTCGTTCGAGTTGTTGACCGAGGCTCACACCTCGCCTTTGCATGGCACCTGTGGGGTAACAAGATGTACCAAGATCTTAAGCGCACTTTTTGGTGGATGGGGATGAAGAGGAGATTGCCCAGTTTGTCGGTCGGTGTCTCACTTGTCGCCAAGTGAAGGCACCTAGGCGTAAAACCAAAGAGTTTGCCGCAGCCGCTCGGTGCCACAGGGGAAGTGGGAGGAAATTACCATGGATTTTATTTCAGGGTTGCCCAGAACCCCTAGAGGATATGCACAGATTTGGGTGATCGTTGATAGGTTGACTAAGTGTGCACACTTCATTCCGGGCAGGATAAACTACACCGTGGATCAGTGGGCACAGTTGTTCCTCGCCCGTCGCCGTCCATCGCCCCACCCCGGCACGCTCGGACAAAACGACACGCCGCGCCGCGAGCAGCCTTGCGCCCAGCAGCGCCGTCCGTCGCCTGCACCGTGCGCCCCAGCGCCGTCCGTCTCCTGCACCGCGCGCCCCAGAGTCGCTCCGACCGACCGCACCTGCGAGACCGCGTCCCAGCGCACCCACCGTGTGCCGTCCGTCCGTGCCTCAGCGTCGCCCGCACGCCTGCTCCAGCGAGCCCGCTCACCCGCCTTGGTTCTCGTCCTCACGCGACGCCCAGCTCAGCACCCAGCATCGTCCGCGTCCGCGCGCCAGCAAGCCGACCGCGTCTGCACGCTTGTCTGCGCGGCCGCACGTCCTGCCTGCCGTCCTGCCAAGGGCCACGCGCCTTGCCCTTGCACCCGCGCGCCCGCGCCCAGCGCTCCTGCTGCACGGCCCAAAGCGCGGCGCAGCCCAGCGCTAGACGCGACGCGCAGCGAAGCGCAGCCAGCTAGATCGCGACGCGCGCAGCCCAACGCTTCGGCGCCGACAAAGACGCGGCAGGCATGCCGCTCCGCACTAATCGCTTTGCACGCGCCGCTTTGCCTTGCCGAGCCTAGTGCCTTCTCGGTTGGTAAATTCCCGAGCCTCCACCATTTGGGCTTTATGTTCTTTTTAGCTGCTGTTGGTTAATTAGGTTGATTTTATTACTTGCTTAGGTTGTCGGGTTCGCTTAGAAGCTCGAGAGTCGTCCGTTGATTGTTGGTTCTATTCACTTCCAGGTAAGGATTTCTTACCGGGATTGTGTGGACCCTGCGAATACTTGATAGCATGCCATGTGTTGTGTTTGTATGAATTTCTAGTGGATAGGTTGCTTGTTCTTTCTTGTTTTCAGATGGTTTTTGTGCTTGTGATTCCTGATATATCCTGTTAGTTTCATGCTAGGGGTTAAATTGTCTCGGCATAACCGTGACCATGTTATCCTGTTAGTGCCATGCTAGGAATTGGCGGGTGATGTATAGTGTAAGAGATTGTAGGGGTAACTAGTGCGTCCCGCTCGGGTAAGACCCCGATGGACATCCAGAGGTGTAAGACCCTGATGGGTATCCTAGGTGTATAAGTCCTCGATGGGCATCACTGAGTTGGAGGTGTAAGACCCTGATGGGCATCCTAGGAGTATAAGTCCCCGATGGGCATCACTGAGTTGGAGGTGTAAGACCCTGATGTAAAGCCCCGACCCAAAAGGGGCTCTAAATGGGCCTTTACCCCAATGCATGTAGTGAAAAATAAAAGACATTATGAAAATACATTTCGGATCCCAAGTAAAAACAGAAACATTCAACAACCAAAACATACATTTCTAAAAGCATACTCACGATCGAGATTCATTTAAACCATTAAAACAATCCACAAGTACAAATATCTTTGGAATCCATAAAACGTAAGAAAACATCCTGGGGCTCTGTGCCCGTCTACATGCATTCAGGGGAAATAACAAAAGTCAAGAGTCATGATAAATAAAATAGAATAATCAGAGATGACAATGAGAATTCCATGATCACAGCTCCTCCTTCACCATCCTGTCTCCCGCCTTGATTACTGTGGAAAACCACGTAATAAGGGTGAGTAACGAATTACCCAGTAAGAATCCCCAACCGGGTACAATACGATATACATGATCATCTAGAAGAATGTATGCAAGCTATGAGTACAAACACGGCGGAGCACATAGCTAAGTCCACACTTGGACCTCGGATGCCAACTCGTGGTCTTAGTCCGGAAATACCACAACACACTAAACGCACTATACGGGAACAAGTCCCGCCTCGGCTGTCTCACATCGATACGAAAGGTGCACTGCTCAAGATCCCGAGAGCTCTCGATCGGCGCCAAATGAGCGTAAGCGCGCACCGCATGCTACCGCAAACTCGGGGGTGTGCGGGTCTAGTGGCAAGTCGCCCGAGTTGATCCACCATGCCTAACTAAATCTCTCGGATCGGTGTCACCGACATAGGGGTGTGAGACTGGACACGTGAACTATGTCGGCTGAACCACCGCACCGAGGCTAAGGAACCGGTCGTGGTAGGCTTACACCAGAAGCGGTCCTTGCCCTAACAGTGGCAATCAAGGGCTACGGCCGAACACGCCGAGGACGTGCCGATCTGCCGGGGACGAGGCAATGCCAAGTCATCATCCCGACCGTTGGGGCATTTAACGATCTGCCACCCTCACCCAAGATTGCGGGCCCTACTGGTTGGGATAGCTAATCCCTCACGGGGTCCAAGGATCGGAGAATCGTCTCGAACGTCCTTGCCATAGATGCAAGATACTTTATGCATCGGGCCTTGATGATGCTATCTACCCGAATTCTAAACCTTAACAATAATAATAATAACAATTCAATCAATGCGATCCAATACGTGCTCAACAGATACAAGGAACCTAGCATGATACTACGAAGCAAGAACAGATATCGAACATGCTAGAATAGAACAACCTAGCATGGGCTAACATGAGAAACAATACAAGAGTTCATGCCAATCGGGAATTGAACGAGCACCTAGGGCTAACATGCAAGTAATCATACACAGGCATACAAAACAACAATCACAAATATACCGCGAGTCCACACAACCCGGTAAGAAATCCTTACCTTGGTGGAAGACTTCTACACACAAATCCTAAGTCGCGGAACAATCCCGAGCTAGCGGCGGGAACCTAGCAACCAACAATAATCGGCATCTAAAATGTCTAAACAACAATAGAAACGACAAGCTCGGCTCAAAGGGAACTCACGCGCACGACGACACGAGCTTGGGGTCACTGCAGCCGGCACGGCAAGGTCAGGCGCTGGCTGCTACCGCACGCACTGACGGCAGAGGACACGCGCCGCACGGCAACGGCAGGACACGCGCGAGCGCGGCGCGAGCGCTCTGGCGAAGGCGTCACGGCGGCGTGCGATCGCGGACACGGCGAGCGGCTCAGCGAGGACGCGCGCGCGAAGCGACGTCTGGCGGCGCGCGCGCGGCTGGCGTCTGACGAGCGATCGCGGACGCGGCCGAGGCGCGGGGCGAGCAGCTTCGGGTGAAGGCCTCTGGCGCGATCGCCGCGATCGTCTTTGTTGGACGAACGGCAAGGCTGCTAGGATAGATCTCGCGTCGCGCGCGATCGGGCGATCTGTCTTCTTTGGACGAACGGCAAGGTGCTAGAGATGATTCTGGGCGTCGCGAGCGATCGGTGGGCGTCGCGACGGCGAGGCGATCTGTCTTCTTGGTTTGGGCTTCACTCGGTGGGCGCAAACAACAACACAACACACACAACACACCTCTTTTCACTTGGCCAAACGCACACCAAACGGATGAGAAGAAGAAGAAGAAGATCAATACCTACCCTAAGATGATGATCGAACCCAAGGAGATGCAAGGATGAAGAATCGGCAAGGCTATGGAGAGGAGAGAGCTTGGGCGGCCAAGAGGGGATTTGGAGAAGAAGATGGAATAACCTAATTCTATTCCATTTAACCAAATGCACCAAAACTCCAAAATCCAAGGTTAACTAAGATGTGATGCGAAAGAGCAACAAGAGCACCTAATGGCTCGGTTGGCACACATCTCTACAAGCTTCCCAAGAGACCCGGGTTCAAACCCCTTTGCAAAGACAATTTCCTTTATTTTTACTTTTGCATCAAACCTTGCTCAAACCAAACCTCAAACTCCTCCAAAACCTACATAAAACCATCCAATAATTTTAGTAGTGGAAAAGACACAAACGACCATGACGGCCCGACCAAATTACCAAATTACCCCTAGGGCATACACGGAAGACCGGGAAGAAAAACACTGGTCGTTACAATATTCCCTTCTTTTTATGACTTTCGTCCTCGAAAGTCCTTAAGACAGAAATAATTCGGTGTAATGCAACCTCATCTCGTCTTCCCGCTCCCAAGTGGCTTCCTCGAACCCCGATTCTTCCACCGAACCTTTACCAAACGAATCTCGCGATTACATAACGTCTTGGTCTCAAAGGCAAGGATCCTCACCGGCTTCTCCTCGAAGTTCAAATCCTCATTCAATTTGTAAAGGCTCAAAGTCCACAATGTGCGACGGTCCGGCACATACTTTGCCTCAACATCGATACATGAAAAACACTATGCACTGTTCCGATAGTGACGGAGGTAGGGCTAACCGGTAAGCAACTCTGCCAATCCTCTCTAGGATCTCAAATGGACCAACAAAGCGGGGACTCAACTTCCCACGCTTACAAACCTCGGAACACCTCGCATCGGAGCAACCTTAAGGAACACATGCTTGACCAACCTCAAACTCCAAATCTCGACGCCGAACATCGGCGTAACTCTTCTGCTGCTCGAAATTTGTCAACATACGAGCTCTAATCTTACTCAGATCGCACCATTGGTCAATCTGCGGTAACTCGGGACCCAAAACTCGTCTATCACCAACCTCTTCCCGAACCACGGGGGACCGACAACGCTTACCATACAATGCCTCGAATGGAGCCATCTCAGATCGCCGATCGTAAATCGTTGTTATAGGCAAACTCCATCAAAATCATGAATCTTTGGTCCCAATCGCTGGGAAATCCAACACACAAGCCCTCAACATATCCTCGAGAATCGATTCACTCTCTCGGTCGACCATCCGTCTGAGGGTGAAAAGTCATCTTTGAAATCGCACTCTGTGCCCAAACCCTTCCGGAGCGCTCTCGAGAAACGAGAAGTGAACCGCGAGTCACGATCGGACACAATCCTCACCGGCACTCCATGATAACGGATGATCTGCTCCAAAAGCAATACCGCCCCTTTGTTCCACGGTATAAGTGTCTCTACCGGGAATGAAGTGTGCGCTCTTGTCAAACGGTCGACTATCACCCAAATCGAGAGAACTTCCTCGAGTCCTTGGCAAACCAGAGATAAAGTCCATGGAGATCTCTTCCCATTTCCACTGGGTACACTCGTTATTGCAACAAACCACCGGCCTCTGCTGGGTGCCTTCACTTGGCGACAAGTGAGACACCTACCGACAAACTCTGCCACATCTCTCTTCATTCCCATCCACCGTAAGGTGCGCTTAAGGTCTGATACATCTTGGTACCCGGGGTGCCAAGCAAAGGAATCGTGGGCCTCAGAGAGCAACTCGGCTCGCAAACTGCTGCAATGTCCGGAACACACAACCGCCTCTATAAGTCAACCCACCATCGTGAATATACAAAGTCAAAGTCACCGTCGGCACTAACTCACATCAACCAATCTCTTAAGGGCGGGGTCACCCAACTGGCTGTCTATAATCCATTTGCGAATCGACGGTACCGAATAGTCAAGCCCAGCTACCACGGCGGTAACCTCTCCCAACAACACTGCAACCTCGGCCCGCTCGAACTCTCTCTCGCAAACTGGGTGGGAACTCAACAACGCCGCAGAGTGCGACGTCTTCCTACTCAAAGCATCGGCCACTACATTGGCTTTACCGGATGGTACAAAATCTCATGATCATAATCCTTTACCAACTCTAACCATCTCCTCTCGCCTCATATTCAACTCCTTCTCGAGTAAACAGATACTTAAGGCTCTGGTGATCGGTAAACATCCGAATCCGCTCACCATACGGTAATGCCTCCAAATCTTCGGTTGCAAACACCACTGCTTTGCCAACTCCATATCATGAGTCGGGTAGTTACGCTCATACGGCTTGGTGAAATTGACGGGAAGCATAGGCAATGACCTTCCGTCTTTGCATCAACACACAACCTAATCCAACCTTGGAAGCATCATCAGAGACCACGAAACCACTGTCCCCTCCGGATCGCCAACACTGTCTTTGAAGTCAAATCGCGCTTGAGCACAGCAAAGCTCTCATCACACTGCTTTGTCCCCAAACAAACTCGACACCCTTCCTCGTCGGACGAGTGAGGGGCGAGGCTAAAGCCGAAAAGTCCTTGACGAACCGACGGTAGTAACCTACCAAACCTAGAAAGCTGCGAATCTCGGAATCAAAAGTCGGCTTGGCCCATGAACTTACGGCCTCAATCTTCGCGGGGTCCACGGCTATTCCATCTCTCGAAACCACGTGGCCTAGGAAGGCCACCGCTCCAACCGTAAATCACATTTGGAAAACTTCGCATAAAGTGGTTTTCCTCAAAGCCGCCAATACTCGCCTCAAATGCTCTGCATGGTCTTCTTTAGACCTCGAATAAATCGAGAATATCGTCAATGAACACGATGACGAAGTTGTCCAAAATGATTTGAACACCCTATCCATCATGTCCATGAACGCGGTGGGGCATTGGTCAATCCAAACGACATAACCACAAACTCATAGTGACCATATCCGGACTCAAAGTCGCTCTTAGGAATGTCGGCATCCCCGATCCGCATAATCGATGGTAACCTGGATCTCGGATCTATCTTGGAGAACACGAAAGCTCCTGAAGCCGATCGAACAAATCATCGATGCGGGCACAGCGGGTACTTATTCTTCACTGTCACCTTATTAAGCTCGCGGTAATCAATACATAAGCGCATAGAACCATCCTTCTTTTTCACAAACAGAATCGTGCTCCCACGGGGACACACTCGGACGGATGAACCCTCGGTCTAACATCTCCTGCCGCATCGAACCTTGATTCCCTTTAACTCACGGCCCGCGCCATGCGATCACGGAGCCTTCGAGATAGGGAGGGTCCCCGGCTCGAGCTCAATAATGAAGTCAACCTCTCTCTTTGGGGCAACCCCTGTAACTCCTCGGGAAACACATCCGCGAACTCCTGCACGACCGGCACTGATCAACAGACAACAGCGAGGCGCTCTTCCGCACAACTTGGCTAGATAGCCCCAAGCTCCATGAGCTAGCAAACGACGAGCTTTCACACGGTGACACCATCGGCGGGCAAACTCCCCAGGACTCCACGAAACTTAAAGGCTGGGCCGACACGGGCGCTGAACACTACTTCTTTCGGTGGCGGTCAATCAGCGCGTGGTTAGCGACTAACCACTCCATACCAAGAATCACATCAAAACCGCTCATAGGCGGAACTATGAGCGTAGCCACAAGCAACTCTCCTCCTGATATCTCGATCCGGCCATCCTTAATCTTATCTCTAGCCAACATATTAACTCCCAAAGGAGTTGCAACAGATAACTCAAAACCTAGAGGCTCTAGTCTCAACTTAGCATGCTCGGCAAACAACACGGATACAAATGAATGCGTAGAACCGAGAATCAAACAAGACAAATGCGCAGTGATCTAAAACAAGAAGCGTGCACCGCCATACGGCATCCGTGCGCTCGGCCTCTGACGGTCGTAGCAAACACTCGACCTGCTTGCTGCCATGGCTGGCCGAGCCGCCATAGCCGGGTGATCACAAAAAGCGGGCCATGTGCCCCTCTACCACAACGGAAGCACAATCTAGGTCCAGTGACAAAGCTCCGCGTGGACCTTCCCACAAGTAGCACAAGCGGAAATCGCTGGGTCCTCCCTGCTGCTGGCTGAAAGCGGACCGAGCTCTCCGTGATCTGCTTCTGAATCGCCCTTGGCGTGCCCGGCCGCCTCCCAGAAAGTCAAACTTCCTCTTACGCCCCACAATTTGCTTTGGGACGGGGCCCGAGCAGAGCGGCAACAACCCGCTCGGCGGGATACTTCCCATTATAGATCGTGGCTAATCGGGCGGCCCTAGCATAAGTGTCGGGGGCTGAGCCACGACATCTGGGAAACACCACGCCTCAATCCAGATATGAACTTCCGAATCTTCACTCGGGGTGGCAATCAACGCGAGGAGCAAAATATCCATACTCACGAGAACTTGCGCTCATATTCCTCAATGGAATCGAACCCCGCTTGTGTTCGGAAGAGCTCCACCATCTTCTCTTGAGCCTCATCAGCGATGAACTTTACCTTGAACTCGGCCTTGAAGAACTCCCAAGTAGCGGGTGGAGACCAGGTGGTCTCTCGCTCAAGGTGGACTCCCACCACCATCTCGTTGTGCTCTCGGCACATGAGCCGCACATCTCGGCCTCTGAATATCGGGGCACACCATGATCGGGAAGGTGTACTCCAAATGGGCAATCCACACAGCTGCCGCTAACGCATCACCGGTGGCATCAAACTTCTCGAGCTTCCACTTCACAAAATCCTTGACCACCTACCCAATTCCTCGGCACCCTCGCCATATCCGCGCTCTGGGGCTACTTGCTCTGAGGAGCCGGAGGTGCTCTTGAGCTCTCTTTGAACCAATCGAGTCACCGCTCGATCTGGGCTCGGGACTCTTCCGCTGCCAGCGCCAACAAGGCACAGGTCTCGCCCTCGGTCACTCAACATGCGACCATAAAAGCCCTCATAGACTCGGCAAACTCTGCTCCGGGAGCGATCTCACGGCGCTTCGATCGCCTCAACGCCCGCTCTAGGCGTAACGGGAGGAGCTCTTTGGAGGAATGCCATCGATGTCGGCTTGGGACGATGTCCTGCGATGTCGAGATCCGATCCACGATACCTCGACACGCTCTCGAACCTCCTCTCCCGATGCGGATGGTAGCATCTTTGGCGATCTACATCCAAACCAACAACGAATCAAAACACACTGTCACCATTCCACAACACCAAACAAGGCATACACTAGATGATAGGTATTGTAAATTCTTAACCCTTTTCCTTTCTAAAACAATAAATCTAGGCGTACTGATGGTAGCCAGTCTTGGTGATCATGGAAAAACGACCTACAACAAAGGTCGAGTCTCACGAGAATCTATGACTCTGAGCTCGATACCAATCAGTAAAGACCCGACCCAAAAAGGGGCTCTAAATGGGCCTTTACCCCAATGCATGTAGTGAAAAATAAAAGACATTATGAAAATACATTTCGGATCCCAAGTAAAAACAGAAACATTCAACAACCAAAACATACATTTCTAAAAGCATACTCGATCGAGATTCATTTAAACCATTAAAACAATCCACAAGTACAAATATCTTGGAATCCATAAAACGTAAGAAAACATCCTGGGGCTCTGTGCCCGTCTACATGCATTCGGAAATAACAAAAGTCAAGAGTCATGATAAATAAAATAGAATAATCGAGATGACAATGCAGAAATTCCATGATCACGGCTCCTCCTTGACCATCCTGTCTCCCGCTTGATTACCCGTGGAAAACCACGGAATAAGGGTGAGTAACGAATTACCCAGTAAGAATCCCCAACCGGGGTACAATACGATATACATGATCATCTAGAAGAATGTATGCAAGCTATGAGTACAAACACAGAGCGGAGCACATAGCTAAGTCCACACTTGGACCTCGGATGCCAACTCGGGGTCTTAGTCCTAAATACCACAACACACTAAACGCACTATACGGGAACAAGTCCCGCCTCGGCTGCTCATCGTCGATACGAAAAGGTGCACTCGCTCAAGATCCCGAGGAGCTCTCGATCGTACCAGAATGAGCGTAAGCGCACACCGCATGCTACCGCAAACTGCGGGGTGCGGGTCTAGTGGCAAGCCGCCCGTGTTCGATCCACCATGCCTAACTAAATCTGCGGATCGGTGTCACCGACATAGGGTGTGAGACACGGACACGTGAACTATGTCGGCTGAACCACCGCACCGAGGCTAAGGAACCGGTCGTGGTAGGCTTACACCGAGAAGCGGTCCTTGCCCTAACAGTGGCAATCAAGGGCTACGGCCGAACACGCGAGGACGCGTGCCGATGCCGGGGGGCGAGGCAATGCCAAGTCATCATCCCGACCGTTGGGGCATTTAACGATCGCCACCCTCACCCAAGATTGCGGGGCCTACCGGTTGGGATAGCTAATCCCTCACGGGGTCAAGGGCGGAGAACTGTCTCGAACGTCCTTGCCATAGATGCAAGATACTTTATGCATCGGGCCGGATGATGCTATCTACCTGAATTCTAAACCTTAACAATAATAATAATAACAATTCAATCAATGCGGTCAATACGTGCTCAATGTATACAAGGAACCTAGCATGATACTACGAAGCAAGAATGGATATCGAACATGCTAGAATAGAACAACCTAGCATGGGCTAACATGAGAAACAATACAAGAGTTCATGCCGATCGAGAATTGAGCAGAGCACCTAGGGCTAACATGCAAGTAATCATACACAGGCATACAAAACAACAATCACAAATATACCGCAGGGTCCACACAACCCCGGTAAGAAATGATATGTTTTCGTATTGTACCCCGGTTGGGGATTCTTACTGAGTAACTCGTTGCTCACCCTTATTTTCTGTTGTTTTCCACCAGGTAACTTGGGACATAGGCAGGATGGCTAGGAGGAGGCGGCTGGATGATCATGGATAGCTGACTCTAGGATGCATGTTCTTTTATTGTTTTCTTTATGATTTAGCATGTAGTGGGACTTGAGTCCCTAGGGAAGCACTTAAACTATTTTATGGTTCTCGTATCGTACTCCTGTTTTGCTTTAAGAAAAGCACTGATCAGTCAATTACTCTTTGATTTTTATATTGGCTTTTGTGGTTTGTTTAAAGTTCTGTTGATTGCAAAAGTTTTAAATTAGTACGTTGGATGGTGTTTTACATTCCTAGACATGCATGCTAAGTAAGGATCTAGGTTAGAGACCGCTTCTTTTGGGTCGGGTCCTTACATGCGGTGTGCGCGCACACGCGTTAGTCGCCGGTTCGGAGAGCTCCCCCGGGCTAATGTAGTGAGTACACCATTCTTTCCGTTAGAGCCTGACTTCGGGTACTCTCCCGTAAGTCCAGATTAGTGCAAGGGCAAGGAGGCCCTTTAGGACATTCTAGGGATCAGTGTATTCCCCCCGAGTGACAGATACCTCGGTGATGTCCCAGGATTGGTCAGTGTATCCAATCCCAATTAGGCCAGAAGAAAGAGACTTTCGATGGCTCCAGATCTTATTTTATGAGCTCGTTGAGCTATGATCTGTGTTGATAGCTGTTTGCTTGCAAGTTGAGGTGCTAGATGACTGATGTATCGAATTGTACCCCGGTTGGGGATTCTTATTGAGTATGTTTATACTCACCCTTATTTATCTTTCAGGTAGCTTGGGACAACACCAGGATGGCTAGCGGAGGGAGCTGATTGATCATGGGGAGCCGCCGGCACTCTGTCATTTATTATTGCATTGTTATTCAGCATGTATATGGACAGGAGTCCTAGGGGAACATTGTTTAAAACGTTGTTTAAATTGCATTGTATATTTTTATAAATACTGGCCAGGATGTTTTACTTCGTTGGTTTTTTTTAAATGTAAACTGTTGTTTATGTTTTAAGGGTTCCCCCTTCTCATATGTTTTGAAAGGTTTTAAATATGAGCACTAAACCGCTTGTTATCATATTTAACTTGCATGCTGAGTGAGAACCCCGGTTTAGGACCATGTTTTGGGTCGGGTTCGTCACAGTTCAAGGGCTTGAGTTGTTGCTGGAAAGTTGTTGGATCTTTTGAGATTGTAGAACCCCTAGTTCCTTGGTGGTTGAGTTGCACCGTGGATGTCGGCCTCGAGTTTTAACTTTTGAGGTAGTCTTGCTGACTCGTGTTGTTCATGATCCGCAAGCTTGTGGTCGTCGCTATCCTTATTCCTCACGATGTTTCGTGGGTGGAGTTTCTGGATTGGAAGAAGAGTTAGGTCTAAGCTATAAGGAGGAAGTCCTTGGAGCAGCCAGATGGACTTAAAAGTTGAGTGGCAATTTGGAGGCGAGCTTCGCCGTTGTAAGCTCGAGTTGAGTTTCTACAGAGCAAGCCTTCTCGGGCTTTGTTCCTAGTTGATGTGCGTTCGCAGTTGGCGTTATAGCTGAGCCACAGTTGAGTGGGTTGGCATAGAGATGCCGTGGCATTGGTTGGAAACCTTAGAGTTGTATCCTCCAGCTATTGTGTTGCCAGTAGCCGCGTGTTGTTTTATTCCTTGCTGCTCGAGGTTTCCGTGAGAGGAATGTTGTTTGTTTTCTTGTCTGGCGATGTTCACCTAGGCGAGTGGCCGATCGGATTGCATTGGAAAGTTTGTTGTCGGCCGAGGAGGGGCTCCAGTTCATTAGTTTGGCTGAGTGGAGCTTGTTCCTGGACCTTGTCGTTCAGGGGTGGCCGAAGCTGAAGTTTCAGCTAGTGTGAGTGGTGTTAGCCGTCTGGTGAACCAGGTATGTGCCCCCTAGCTTGAGTGCGTCGATGCTCTTCAAGATGGTTGCTTAAGTGTTGTGGACGCGTGCTAGTTGGAGAAGTTTGCCTTGGGATCAGTCACCAGTTGGTGGTTCGATTTGGATTTCGTTAAGGATTGTAGGCAACCATTGGGGTTCGCAGGTCTCTTGCGAAGTAAGAGTAGGCCGTTTAGTTTCTGAAACCTGGGAGGTTCAGTTGTTTGGTCAGCATGGTGTAGGGTCGAGGCTGTTCGATAACAGCTATGAGCATTCAGAGAAGTTACGCCGGTGCCTGGAGTAGAGTTTTAGAGCTTGTGACCCATCCACGAGTTTGCTGAGAGTAGCGCCGTAGAGAGGCGTTTCGAGTTGGGTTAGCAGGGTTAAGTGAGCCTTAAGGTTTTAAGACCGTTTGAGAGCTAGTGCGAGTTTGAGGATGTGGATTACCGTTAGCACTATCACATCTATTTCTTCGGAGTTCGGTTTATGCCCAGTCTTGGTTGAGATAGTTTGTGGCAGACTGGATGGCCTGTGGCTTGAGCCTTTGGGAACCCAAGGGGGTTTGGATTTCAAAGAAGAGTTAGTGTTGTATTGACCGGGAGATTGGTTGGTTAAGGATCAGTGGAGATGTCCTAGAGTTGTTTTCTTCTTAGGACTTTCGAGGACGAAAGTCTTAAAAGGAGGGAGTATTGTAACGACCCAGTTTTCTATTTTGGTATCCCAGGTGTTATCGAGACATTATTCGGATGTTGGGATGGGCCGTTAGAGCTATTTTAACCCTTAGAGGTATTTTGGTCTTTTTGACCCGGTCAGGGTTTTGTGGATTTTCAGGATTCCAGGGTCACTCCTGCCTTTGTCGAGGCTTGATTGTTATTGGTTGCAGGACCCAAGAGGTTTGGGCAAGTTGTTTGGGAGTTTGGAGGTATTTTAGTTATTGGCAAAATTAATGGGTTTTTGAGTGCTTCCTTTGGGATTTGAACCCTTGCCCTAAATGGTTTTGGGAGTTTGTAGGAAAAAGAGTTTTATTAAAAAGAAAAGTTTGCTTGGGTCGGGTTTTGAAAGAGGAAGTTTGGGAAGGGATTTTAGACCCATTTAAATTAAGAAAAGGAAAGAAATCAAGAAAAATCCCTTTCCGCCTTGTTTTGCAAGATTCTCTCTCTCTCTCTCTCTCTCTCTCTCTAAACCCTAGCCGCACCATGCCCAGCCCTTGCCGCACCAACCCCCGTAGCGACCACCGCACCACCCACTGCCGATCGCGGCCTGCCCGCTTCCCGCACCACCCACACACCACGCCCGGATCGCTCACCCCATGGCGGCGCCGCTCTGCACTACCGCACCCACCACCCTATTAGCCCGTCGTCGACCCAGCCAACCAGAGCGCCTCCGTCGTCGACCCACCGCCCGAGATCGCCCTCCGTCGTCGACCAGCAGCCAGATCGCCTCCGTCGTCGTCCCAGCCTGCCGCCGCCCGCAGCCTAGACGTGTCGCCGCGCGTTGCTCGCCAGCGCGCCCTCGCGACGACAGCGCCCAGCGCCCTGCCGCCGCACTGCCAGCGCCCATTCTCGCCTTTTGCTGCCGAGACCGCATGTCTTCTCGGTTGTAATTCCCGAGCCCTTCCCCTTTTAGATTTTAAGCTGTTGGCTGCTGTTTATTTATTTAGGATTTTTTTATCATATGCCTAGGTTGCTCGGGTTCGCTTTAAGCTTGAGGGTCGTTATCTGATTCGCGATATTTATTTTCCACTTGTTTCCAGGTAAGGATTTCTTACAGTGGTTGTGTGGCCCCTGCGATTCTTTCTTGATTGTGCCTTATATGCATGTTTACTTCTATGAACATGATTAGTGGATAGGATAGCTTGTGATTGCATTCTTGCTAGCATGTTTGCCTGTTTGTACATGTTAGTGCCATGCTAGGATTGTTCTTCCAAAGATGCTTAAGATTCCTGCTTTATGTTCGTAGTATCATGCTAGGTTATGTGTGATTGATGTTGATATGTATGTCTAGCCAGGAATCAGTTATTTTGTAGTTTTAGCTGACATAGTAGAGTTTGTCATCATCCAGAGGCTGAGAGCGGACATAACGTACTTTGTCCCCACCGGTCGAGAGTAGGGCGAAGCATAACGTACATTGCTTCCCAACGGCAAATGATGTGGATTTAGCTACCACATCGGCATAAGCCTAGTTTAGCTGCTGCTAGAGCGGAACCACCAACCAGCGGTGCAAGCTGCCTTGGCGGTTCTTAGCCAGTCGGTGAAGTACAGTGCCGCAGATGAGTGTCGAGGGCCTCGCACTCATCGTGTTCGATGACACCGCTTTCCGAGTCTTTAGGCATGCGTGCACGACCGCGTAGTTTATACTTAGGCCCCACATTTACGCCCGGGTTGCGTGGCATGCGGTGTGCGCGCGCACGCAGCGTTAGTCGCCGGTTCGAGAGCTCCCCGGGCTAATGTTCGTGAGTACACGATTCCTTCCAGATTTAGAGCCGGACTTGGGTACTCTCGGATAGTCCAGTTTGTTGGCGAGGGTAAGAGGCCCTTGAGGACACCCATTGGGATTGGCTTTTGAGCTGATCATATGGTCGAGGAGAAAAGACCCTCGAGGGTGTCGACATCTTTTGGATCGGTTTTTGAACTGATCAATTGGCCGAGGAGAAAGACCCTGAGATGTCCCGAGATAGGTTATGAGAACCAATCGTTAGGCCGGAAGTAGGAGACTTCCGAGGATTCCAGTCTCTGCTTGTAAGCTCGTTGAGCTATGATCCATGTTAGTAAATGTTTGCATGTATACTAGGGTGCGGATGATTGATGTATCGTATTGTACCCCCGTTGAGGATTCTTCTTGAGTATGTTTATACTCACCCTTATTTTTGTGGTTTTCAGTGCAGTAACTTGGGGCAAGACCGGACGGACTAGCGAGAGGAGCCGATTGATCATGGGAGCCGCCGACACTCAGTCGTTTATTGTTTGCATAATTTGTTCAGCATGTTGACGGATAGGAGTCCTAGGGGGACGATTCTAAAAGTTGTTTAAATTGTATTGTCTGTTTTTATAAACACTGGCCAGGCTTGTTTTACTTTGTTGGTTTTGCTTAAATGAAAGTTGTTGTTTATGTTTTAAGTGTTCCCCGCTTTTAAATGTTTTGAAAGGTTTTAAATATGAGCACTAAACCGCTTGATGGAGTATTTAACTTGCATGCTGAGTGAGAACCTAGGTTTAGGACCGTATTTTGGGTCGGGTTCTTACATTCGTACTGAGTTGTTGACCGAGGCTCACACCTCGCCTTTTTAGTGGCACCCGGAGGTAACAAAATGTACCATGATCTTAAGCGCACTTTTTGGTGGATGGGGATGAAGAGAGAGATTGCCCGGTTTGTCACCGGTGTGTCTCACTTGTCGGCAAGTGAAGGCGCCTGAAACGTAAAACAAGCTCAGAGTTTGTTGCAAACCGCTTGGGGTGCCGCGATGGAAATGGGAGGAGATTACCATGGAATTTATTTCGGGTTTGCCCATGACTCGGCGGTTATGCACAAATTTGGGTGATCGACACAAAGTTGACCAAGTGTGCGCGCCGTTCCCTACGAGATAAGTTATACCATGGAGCAGTGGGCACAATTATTCCTTGAGCAGATAGTTAGGTACCACAGAGTGCCAGTTAAGATTATCTTTGACTGAGAATCCCGTTTTACATATCGGTTTTGGAGAGCCCTGCAGGCAAGATTGGGCATAGAGTGCAACTACAGTACAACCTTTCATCTGCAGACCGATGGTCAGACGAAGCGGGTAAATCAGATCCTCAAGGATATGTTGCGAGCTTGTGTGTTAGATTTTCTGGACAGTTGGGATCAATACTTATATTTGATGGAGTTTGCCTACAACAACAGTTATCAGTCAACCATTCAGATGTCACCGTTTGAGGCGTTGTATGGTAAGCGCTGCAGATCCCCGGTATTTTGGGAAGAGGTTAGAGACAAGCAGGTTTTGGGTCCTGAGTTGCTCCAGTTGACCAATGAGGCGGTCCAGAAGAGTAGGGCTAGTATGTTGACCGCCGGAGCGAGTGAAAAGCTATCGCCGACGCCGATCGTAGAGAGTTAGAGTTTGAAGTTGGTCGACATGTCTTCCTTAAGGTAGCCCCGTCGTGGGGTTATGAGGTTTGGTAAGAGGGGAAAACTGAGCCCCAGGTTTGTTGGACCTTTCGAGATCCTTGAGAGGGTTGGGGCTGTAGCTTACAAGTTAGCGTTGCCGCCGTCCTTGGCTGCGGTGCATAGTGTGTTCCACATTTCGATGCTTTGCCAGTATGTGGCAGACCCTTCGCACATCGTAGATTTTGAGCCTTTGCAACTGAACAGTGACCTGAGCTTTGAGGTAAAACCTATAAAGATCTTAGCATTTGAGAAAAAGGTTTTGAGGAACCGAGCCATCGATTTAGTGAAAGTGCAGTGGCGGAATCAGGGAGTGGAGGAAGCTACTTGGGAGTTGGAAGGGGAGATGAGGAGGAACTACCCGGAGTTGTTTTAGTACAATGACTTCCGAGGACGGAAGTCTTCTAAGGAGGGAGTATTGTAAGGGCCCGGGTCTCCGTTCTGGTTCCCCAGGTGTATTTGGTTCAGTTTTCGGTTGCACGGTTGGGCCATTAGGGGGTTTTTAACCCTAAAGGGCATTTTGGTCATTTTGCTCTCAGGGCAGGCCTTGCTGGACCAGAGGGTTCTGAGACTGTTTCTGTCTTTTGCTAAGGTTAGGTTGGTTTTCGGTTCAAGATTCCAAGAGTAGTTGCATTTGTTAGGAGTTTTAAAGAGTGTTCCTTGGAGGATTCGAACCCTTGGCCTCAAAGAGGGTTGGAGGCTTGGATTTAATTAAGGAAAAATAAGTGCTCCAGCTAGGACTCGAAGGGGGAAAGCCCAGGGAAGGGAATTCCCAAACCTAATTCTATTTTTAATTGGAAAAGAATTGTATTTTTTTCTTCTCTAAAAAAAAAAAGTTGTTGCACTCCATCTTTTCTGCCGTCTCTCCAAGAATCAAGAACCGAGAGGTAGGTTCGCTTCTCCTTCCTTTTCTTCTTTTTCCTTTGGCATTTGTCGTTGGCTGAGCCTTGACTGTCGGAAATTTTGTGTGTGTGTGTTTCTACCCCAACCTGCACCAAAGAAGCACACATCGACGACACGCCCAGTGACGCTTCGCGAGCTCTACCGTGTCGCCCCTGCGCCGTCGCACCAACTGAGCCGCAACAACACATCACACCCAACTACTTGCGGTGCCCATCCCTTCGCCGATCGCAGCTGCAAGCATCCCGCCACGACGCAGCACCCCTTAGCCAGTTCGCCCTTCACCCCGCGAGTTCTTCTCTGCTGCACGTCCGCCCTCGCCCGCGCGCACTAACCGTGTCCAACCGCAGCATAGTATCTTCACGACGTAGCGTGAAGCCTTTGTTGTTCGTCTCGCACACCCCCGCAATAGGGAAGCACCAGCCTGTTCACCCCAATCGCCGCGTCCCCGCCGCCCACTTGCCGCCGAGCTTATTTTCTTTGAGAGAGTTGGGCCGAGACCTAGTGCCTTCTCGGTTGGTAATTCTCAAGCCTTTACTCTTTTGGACCCTAAGATGTTAGCTACTGTTTGTTTAATTAGGTTGATTTTTTTTATTGCTTAGGTTGCTCAGGTTCACTTAGAAGCTCGAGGGTCGCTTGTTGGTTGTGGTAGTTATTTTCTGCTTGTTTCCAGGTAAGGATTTCTTACCGGGGTTGTGTGGACCCTGCGAATACTTAATAGCATATCGTATCTTGTAACTGTATGAGATTTCTGGTGGATAGGAGTCATGTTTTCTCTTGATGGCATGTTTGTTTTCCGTTCGTATTCTGTTAGTTCCATGCTAGGGTTTTCTTATCCTGGCATATCCATGTTTTCTGTTCGTATTCAGTTAGTTTCATGCAAGGATGGAAGGTAGTGTATGTTGTCTCATTATTAGGCTAGTTTGTGTTCTGCACTTAGGAGACTGTTAGGGGTTATTAGTTTAGGTTCCGCTTGGGTAAGTCCCCGATGGGCACCAATGCGTTGCTAGTGTATGTAAGTCCCATATGGGCACTACACCTGCTGCGGCTTTATCGTAAGTCCCGATGGGCATCATAAGGTAGCTAGGGAGTGTAAGACCTGTAATGACCAGCCTTCCTATTCCAGCTTTTCGAGGTGCCTTGGGTCAAGATTCGGTTGTTTGGTTGGGTTTTAGAGCGGTTTTGCCCCTTGGGGGTATTTTGGTCTTTTGGCTCTCCGGGCAGGATTTGTGGTCTTCAGGGCTTCGAGGTAGCTCCTGCTTTTGTTGAGGCTTGTTTGTTGTTGGCTGCGAGTCCCCAGATGTTTGGGCTAGTCGTTTGGAAGTTCGGTTGTGGTTTTGGGTTTTGGCAAAGTGATGGTTGTTTGGGTGTTTCTTTTGGGATTCGAGCCCGAGCCTTTAGTGTTGCTTTGGGAGTTGGATTTAAGTGAGTTTGATTGATTGGAAAAGATTTCTTTGATCGGGTCTCGAAGGAGGAAGCGGAAATGGGATTTTGAGGTTTTAAGTGGATAAGGATGGAAAATGGAATTAAAAATCCCATTTTTTCCCTTTTTTCCCATTTTTCTTTTTATTTCTCTTTTTCTTTTCTTTTTTTTCCCCAAAATGCACTTTCTCTCTCTTTTCTCTCTCTCTCTCCCCGAACCCCCCACCTAGCCCAGCCCCTAGCCATGGCTCGCCCAGCCCCAGCCCGTGCAGCCTTGGCTCGCCCACGCCCAGCTAGCCCGAGCCCAGCCTGTCGCGAGCGATCCGAGCTTCGCCCAGCCTACGCGCTACCGCCTCGCCAGCCCGAGCATCGCGCGCCCTCGCCCAGCGTCGCCCAGCTCGCGCGCCCTCGCCCTGCCCTGGTCCGTGTCGCCCAGATCGCCTTTGTGCCGCGCGCGCAAGATGCGCGTCGCGTCGGCCGAGCCTCGCCAGCTCGATCGCGCGTCAGCGCGAATCTCGCGCCCATGTCATGTCGCTCGCGCCCGCGCGCCGTCTCTGTCTTGCGAGCGGCGACGCGCAGCGCCAAAGCCGAAACAAGCTCTCGCGCCGCGCGCCAGCGCTTTGTCTGTCCTTGTTTGCCAGCGCCCCTCCGCGCGCAGCTCGCGCCCAGCGCCCGGCCACAACGCCCCCTGCGGCCCAGTAGCGCCCAGCCCTTCCTTTGGTTGCTAGCCTAGCCCGTCAAATGGCTCGTTCGAGTGTCGGCCGCGCCTCGTGAGTTGCTCCGGCGAGAGCCCTATTTATTTTAGAGTATTTAGGGCTATTTTATGATTATTGATGTTTTTGTTTGGCTCGATATAGGTTGCTCGGGTTCGATCGTAGTTATTTTATTGTGTGTTGTTGCCTTCCGACCAGGTAAGGATTTCTTACCGGAGTTGTGTGGGCCCTGCGATATTGTCATGATTTTGCCTTGCTTGTTTGCTGACTGTTATGAGCATGATAATAATAGAGCAACTTTGATTGATTTCTCGCTAGCATGTTTGCTTGATATTACATGTTAGTGCCATGCTAGGTTTGTTACGCCAAAGATGTTTGTGATTCCCGCTTAAGCTCGTAGTATCATGCTAGGTAGTATGATTGATGTCGGTCTTTGCTTGCTAGCCAGAATCATTGCTTTTTCCTGTACTCTTAGATAGAGTTGTAGGGTTTGTCATCATCCGTGAGGCCGAGCGGACATAACGTACTTTGTCCCCACCGATCGGGAGTAGTGTGCGACGCATAACGTATCTTGCTTCCCCTGGGTCACTAAGGTGGATTTAGCTCGGTCGGGAATAAAGTGTCTTGCAACATAACGTATCTTGCTACCCCGCCCGACCAAATGGGTTGTGGAATTAGCTACCCACTTGGCATAGCCTAGTTTGTAGCTCGCTAGAGCGGAACCTCGCCGCGGTGTAAGCCCGCCTTGGCTTGGCGGTTCTTAGCTTCGTGTCGGTGGACCAGGTGCCGCATGGAGCGCCGAGGGCCTCGCGCTCTGTGATCGATGACACCGCTTCCAAGTTTTAGGCATGCGTACTGCCCGAGTAGTTTGCCCTTAGGCCCCCGCATTTACGCCGGTTGCGAGAAGAGAGCATGCGGTGTGCGTGCACACGCGTTAGATGCTTGCTGTTCGGAGAGCTCCTTCCGGGCTAATGTTCGTGAGTACACCATTCCTTCCGATTTAGAGCGGACTTGGGTACTCTCCGTAAGTCCAGTTATCAAGGGTAAGAGGCCCTTGAGGACATCCTTGGGATCGGTTTTGAGTGATCAACCGGCCGAGGAGAAAGACCTCGAGAGATGTCCCAGGATTGGTTAGGATAACCAATCATTAGGCCGGAAGTAGGAGACTTCCGATGACTCCGATCTTTCTTTGTATGCTCGTTGAGCTATGATCTGTGTTGGTAGTATTTGCTTGCATGCTTTGGTTCTAGATGATTGATTATATCGTATTGTACCCGGTTGGGGATTCTTCTTGAGTAATTCGTTACTCACCCTTACTTATCTTTCAGAAACCATGGCGCGAGGCGTGATGGCCGGAGGAGGAGCCGTGATCATGGAAACCCGTTGTTCAACTCTGAGATTTATGTTTATGTTTTAAATGTCCTCTGAATGCATGTAGTTGGGCACGGAGCCCTAGGTTGTTTTATGAATGTATTTCCGGATTCTAGCATTGTTGTAAATGTTGTAAAGTTGTATGATTTTAATAAATCTCTGATCAGAGTAAGTTTTGGAAATGTATTTGTCTTGGAACAGGTGCTTGGAAACAGGGACAGGTTTCAAGAATTTTGTATTGACTTTTTAAATGAACTCTTGCCGGTTTTTGGTTTTTACTTAGAATCCGAAACAACCCTATTGCAAATTCTAGTGTTGATTTGTATGCATGCATTGGGGTAAGGTCCCATTTAGAGCCCCATTCGGGTCGGGTCGTTACAAAGACCCCGATGGGCATCTCCGTGTTCCTAGTTGGAGTAAGACCCCGATGGGCATCCTAGATGTGTAAGACCCCGTTGGGCATCATTGACTTGTGGAGTAAGAACCCGATGGGCATCCTAGATGTGTAAGACCCCGATGGGCATCATTGACTTGTGGAGTAAGCCCCGATGGGCATCCGTATGTGTAAGACCCCGATGGGCATCCTTGTGTGTAAGTCCCCGATGGGCATCACTGTGTCTAGCAAGAGTAAGACCCCGATGGGCATCCTTGATGTATAAGACCCAGATGGGCATCATCGCGTCCAAGGTTGTGTAAGACCCCGATGGGCATCATGATGTATAACCTAGTGTAGGTTGTAGCTGTAAGTCCTTAAATAGGCAAGCTCTAGGAGTGACGTATAACCTAAACCAACTATTTTGCTCTAAGTTATTGTATGGTTGCATGTCGGTGTGCTAAATGAGATGTTTTCTTATTGTACCCCGGTTGGGGATTCTTATTGAGTGACTCGTTGCTCACCCTTATTTTCTGTGGTTTTCCACCGTAACTTGGGACAGAGGTTTGGATGGCTAAGAGGATGTTTCTGGATGATCATGGATGGCCGAACTCTGAGACAAATTTTATCTTTTCTTTTATTTGGGTTTAGCATGTAGTTGGACTTGAGTCCTTAAGAAAACATACAAAAACTTGTTTAAGATTTCTCAAACCGTTTTCTTTGATTTTAAGAAAGTACTGATCAGTCACCTTACTTGTTGGTTTTACTTAAAGGATTTATGGATTTGTTTTAATTGTGTTGATTGAAAAGTCTTAAATTGGTACTCTGAATGGTGTTTTTATGTTCTTAATCATGCATGCTAAGTAAGGATCTAGGTTAGAGACCATTTTTTTTTTAGTCAGGTCTTTACACGCACTCCTTACACTGTGGATAGTTGGCATGATGGTGCTCTGGACCCAAACCAACAACGTGTCAGAACCTGCTCGTCTCCGCCCTGCTCTGCTAAAACATGCATACACTAGATGTAAAATGTATTGTAAATTCTTAACCCTTTTCTAAAACAATAAACTTAGGCGTACCTGGTGACTGTCGGAGTGTTGACGATCATGGAAAAATGACCTACAACAAAAGGTCAGTCTACAAAATCTATGACTCTGAGCTCAGATACCAACTGTAAAGACCCGACCTGAAAGGGGTTCTAAACTAGGCCTTTACCTCAATGCATGCTTTTTAAAACTTAAAGACAATATGTAAGATTGTATGCCAGATTCTGAATGAAAACTAAAAACATGTAAACATCCATTTCAAAAGTCAAATATAATTTTCCTGAAACCTGCCCCTATTTCCAAGCACCTGTTCCAAGCCAAATACAGTTCCAAGACATACTCTGATCAAAGATTTATTCAAATCATTCAAAAACTCCAAACGGTTTACGATAGTGTTAGAATCCAGAAAACAATCAGAAAACATCCTAATGGCTCCGTGCCCAACTACATGCATTCAGAAGACAACAAAAACATAAAGCATAAACATAAGACTCATAGTTTAAAGTAGCTGGTTTCCATGATCAGCAGCTCCTCCTTCAGCCATCCTGTTTCGCGCCATGGTTACCTGTGGAAAACCACAAAATAAGGGTAAGTAACGAATTACTCAATAAGAATCCTCAACCGGGGTACAATACGATATAACTGGCCATCTAGCATAATATATGAAAGCTATGAATATAAACACAGACGAGAGCACATCGCTTTAATTCATACATAAATCTCGGATGCCATCTTACGGTCTTACTCCAGAAAACTACAACGCTTTACGATACTATACGAGAAACTAGTCTCGGCCTCAGCCTTCCTACTTTCGATATGAAAGGTGCACTAAACTCAAGATCCCGAGGAGTTCTCCAGTCGGCACTGTAATGAGCGTGTGCGCGCCTTTGCATCTTCTTTGCAAACCGAGGTGCTTGGTCTAGGGCATCTTGCCTGAGTCGATCGCATGCCTAACTGTGACGACCCGATCCGAAAGGAGTTCTAAAATAGGCCGTTACCCCAATGCATGCATACAAATCTACAAAAAATTTGCAAAATGGTGTTTGGATTCTAAGTAAAAACTAAAACATAAAACATCCATTTAAAAAGTCAACATCAATCCTGAAACCTGTCCATGTTTCCAAGCACCTGTTCCAAGACAAATACATTTCCAAAACTTACTCTGATCAGAGATTTATTTAAAACATACAAGCTTTACAATAGTGCTAGAATCCGGAAATACATTCAGAAAATACCCTAGGGCTCCGTGCCCAACTACATGCATTCAGAGGACATTTAAATCATAAACATAAACATAAGACTCAGAGTTGAACAACGGGTTTTCCATGATCACAGCTCCTCCTCTAGCCATCCTGTCTCGCACCATGGTTACCTGTGGAAAAACCACAAAAATAAGGGTGAGTAACGAATTACTCAGTAAGAATCCCCAACCGGGGTACAATACGATATAATCAGTCATCTAGTACCCAAGCACGCAACCAAACAGCTACCAACACAGATCATAGCTCAACGAGCTTACAAGGAAAGATCTGGAATCATCGGAAGTCTCCTACTTCCGGCCTACGGATTGGTTATCTTGACCAATCCTGAGACATCACCGAGGTATCTTTCACTCGGGGGATTGTTCAGCTCAAAAACTGATCCCAAAGATGTCCTCAAGGGCCTCCTTGCCCTTGCTAATCTGGACTTACGGGAGAGTACCCGAAGTCTGGCTCTAACGGAAGGAATGGTGTACTCACGACATTAGCCCGGGGGAGCTCTCCGAACCGGCGAATAATGCGTGTGCGCGCACACTGCATGCTGCTGCAACCGGCGTAAATGTGGGGGCCTAAGGGCAAACTACGCGGGCCAGGTATGCATGCCTATGACTCGGAAGTGGTGTCACTGATCACAGTAGTGCGAGGCCCTCGACACTCATCTGTGGAGCCTGAGCCACAGACCTGAAGCTAAGAACCGGTCAAGGTAGGCTTACACCGTTGGCAGGGTTCCGCTCTAGCAGGCTACAAACTAGGCATATGCCAATGAGGTAGCTAATTCTCATTGGCTGCCGGGAGGGGGGAGTAAAAGCAATGTATGTTATGCTTTGCTCTATTTCCGACCAGTGGGGACAAAGTACGTTATGTCCGCTCTCAACCCTTGAAGTAATGCTTCGCTTTACTCCCGACCGGTTGGGACAAAGTACGTTATGTCCGCTCTCAGCCTCTGGATGATGACAAACCCTACAACTCTATCTAAGAGTACAGAGCAAATAAATGATTTCTGGCTAGCAAGCAATGACCGACATCAATCGCATTTACCTAGCATGATACTACGAACTTAAGCAGGAATCACAAGCATGCTGGCAGAACAAACCTAGCATGGCACTAACATGTAAAATCAGGCAAACATGCTAGCAAGAAATCAATCAAAGCTGTTCTATTACTATTATGCTCATAATAGTCAGCAAACATACAAGGCATATCATGAAAATATCGCAGGGCCCACACAACTCCGGTAAGAAATCCTTACCTGGTCGGAAGGCAACAACACACAATAAAATTAACTGCGATCGAACCCGAGCAACCTATAGCGAGCCAAACAAACACATCAATAATCATACAAATAGGCCTAAATACAATAAAATAAATAGGGCTCGGCTCGGGAGCAACTCACGAGGCGCGGCTCACACGCGAACGAGCTGGCTGCACGGGCGAGGCAGCTGCTGGGAGCTGAGGGGCGCAGAACGGCGCAGGTCGGGCGCTGCGCGCGAGACGGGCGCGCAGCGACTCTTGAACGAGCGGCGCGCGCGCGGCTTTCGGTTGGCGACAGCGCGCGCGGCTCGGCTCGGCACAAGGACAGCGCGCGGGCGCGAGCGACACGACGCCACGGGCTACAGGACGCGCGATCAGTCTGACACGAGCGTGGATGACACGGGCGACGCGAGGGCTGGGCGGCCTGGCACTGTGCTTGGCTAGGGTTGGGCGAGGCGACACTGTGCGGCAGGGGCTCGGGCGACGCGACACTGGGCGACACGACAAGGCTCTGGGCGACACTGTGCGACGCGGCGGCGGCGGTGGGGCTCGGCGGCAGCCTGCATGCGCGGGCTAGGGGCTCGGGCTGGCGACCTGGGCGAGCAGAGCTCGGGCTGGGCGACGCGAGCAGGGCTCGTGCTAGATCGGGCTTGGGGTTGGGCGAGCGGGCTGGGCGACCAAAGGGGCTGGCTCGGGCTGGGTTTGGGTTAGCTCGAGGAGAGAGAGAGAGAGAGAGAGAGAGAGAGAGAGAGAGAGAGAGAAAAGGGATTTACAAAAGAAAAGGGAAAAATGGGAAAATAAAAGGAAAAATGGGATTTTTAATCCATTTTCCATCCTTATCCAAATTAAAACCTTAAAATCCCATTTCCCGGCTTCCTCCTTCGAGACTCGACCGAAGCAATCTTTTCCAATGAATAAAACTCACTTAAATCAGCCTCCCAAAGCAACACTAAGGGCCCAGGCTCGAATCCCAAAGGAAGCACACAACCAACCATCACTTTGCCAAAGCCCAAACCACAACCGAGCTTCCAACCGACTAGCCCAAACACCTCGGGACTCGCAACCCACAACAAACAAGGCTCGACAAAGGAAGGAGCTACCTCGAAGCCCTGAAAAACCACAAATCCTGCCCGGGGAGCCAAAAGACCAAAATACCTCCAAGGGTCAAAACCGCTCTAATGACCCAACCAAACAACCGAATCTTGACCCAAAGGCACCTCGAAAACTGGAATAGGAAACTGGGCTGTTACACTAACAAATCTCTAGATTGGTGTCACTGAACATAGTGGTGTGCGACCAGGACACTATGACTATGTCAGCATGTACCCCTTCACCTGAGGCTAAGAAATCGGTCGTGGTAGGCTTACACCAGGAACCGGTCCTTGCCCTATCAGGTGGCAATCAAGGGTTACTACCGACACGCTGAGGTCGTGTCGACTGCCTGGGACAAGGCAATGGCTCGCCATTCCCCTTACTGTTGGGGCATTTAACAGTCTGTCACCCTCACCCAAGATTGCACTAGGCTGCCGTTAGTGTTAGCTAAACCCTAATGACGGATCAGGGATGGAGTACTGCCTCGTACGTCCCTGCCACAGATGCAAGTTACGTTATGCATCCTCGCCGGATGATGCTACCTATCGAAATTCTAAACTATAAGCAGATAACAGACTAACAATCCAATACGTGCTCAATGAAACAATGAACCTAGCATGATACTACGAAGCAAGAAAACGGATAACGAGCATGCCGTAAGCAGAATAACCTAGCATGGAACTAACATGAGAACAACAAGAGAATCATGCGGTCGAATTCATTACAGAGCACCTATCCACTAACAAAGCTAATAAACACAAACAAGCATACAAACAACAATCACGAGAATATACACTGGGCCCACACAACTCCGTAAGAAATCCTTACCTTGGTGAAAGGCAACAACACACAAAGTCCTATCTTTGCAAACGAACCCGAGCTAGCTATCGAGAAGCTAACAACCAACAACAAATATCACAACCTACAGGCCTTAAAATAATAATACAAATAGGGCTCGGCTCGGGAGCAACTCACACGGCACGGGGTTGGCGCTCGGACAGATAGCTGCACGGGCGCTAGGGCGCTGCTAGTGTCTTTGGTGCAGTAGTGGCTGAAGTCTTGTGAACGGGCAACGGCAGGCACGCGTGTAGGCGCTGTGGCGCTGTTTAGCGTCGCGGGCGCGCGTAGGGGCCGCATGACGCTCTTACATGAGGCACAGAGGCTGCGCCGCGCGTCTGCGCGATGATGCGTCGTGCTCGTATTTGGGTACAATACGATACAACTGGTAATCTAGTAGAATGTATGCAAGCTATAAATACAAACACAGAAGAGAGCACTTTACTTTAATCCATACATAACTATAAACGGATGCCATCTTACGGTCTTACTCCAGGAGTTATCTTAAAACTCGGAACTCTACTGACTATACGAAAGGTGCCCTGAACATAAGATCCCGAGGAGCTCTCCAGTCGGCGCTGTAATGAGCGTGTGCGCGCACCGCATGCTGCTGCAAACCAGAGAGGTGCTGTGTAACATGCCAGTTTCCTATTCCAGTTTTCGAGGTGCCTTCAGGTCAAGATTCGGTTGTTTGGTTGGGTTTTAGAGCCGTTTGGACCCTTGGGGGTATTTTGGTCTTTTGGCTCCCTGGGCAGGATTTGTGGTTTTCAGGGCTTCGAGGAAGCTCCTGCGTTTGTCGAGGCTTGTTTGTTGTTGGCTGCGAGTCCCGTGGTGTTTGGGCTAGTCGGTTGGATGCTCGGTTGTGGTTTGGGCTTTGGCAAAGTGATGGTTGGTTGTGTGCTTCCTTTGGGATTCGAGCCCGGGCCCTTATTGTTGGTTTGGGAGTTGGATTTAAGTGAGTTTTATTTATTGGAAAAGATTGCTTCGGTCGGGTTTCGAAGGAAGAAGCCGGGAAATGGGATTTTAAGGTTTTAAAAGTGGATAAGGATGGAAATAGGATTAAAATCCCATTTTTCCCTTTTTCCCATTTTTTCCTTTTATTTCCCATTTTCTTTTATTTTTTCCCCAAAATCCATTTTCTCTCTCTCTCTCTCTCTCTCTCTCTCCCCGACCTAGCCCCCCCACCTAGCCGAGCAGCCCCTTTGGTCGCCCAGCCCAGCCAGCCCGAGCAACCCCAGCCCGAGCCTCGCCCAGCCTCGCCCTGCCCTGCCCAGGTCGTGCCATCGCCAGCCCCAGCTCGCCCGAGCGTCGCCCAGCCCCTGGCCGCCCAGCTCGTGTCGCCCTGCACTTCGCCGTGTCGCCCGAGCAGCCCTCGCCCAGGCTCACGTCGCCCAACCTCGAGCAGCGTCGCACAGTGCCAGGCCGCCCAGCACTCGCGTCGCCGGTGTCGCCCGCGCCCGTGTCGGCCAGATCGCGCGTCCTGTAGCCCGATGCGTCGTGTCGCTCACGTCTGCACGCCGTCCCATGTGCCGAGCCGCGCCGCGCGCCGTCGCCTAGCCGAACAAGCACCCGCGCCCGCGCGCCCAGTGTCACCCCAGCGCCCATCCGCGCGTAGCCCAGCGCGCCAGCGCTTATCCCTGCGCCTGTCTGCGCCCAGTTGCTGTCTAACCCGTGCAGTCGGCTCGTTCGCGTGTGAGCCGCCCCTTGTGAGTTGCTCCCGAGCCGAGCCCTGTTTATTTTATTGTATTTAGGGCTATTTTATGATTATTGATGTGTTTGTTTGGCTCGATATAGGTTGCTCGGGTTCGATCACAGTTAATTTTATTATGTGTTGTTGCCTTCCGACCAGGTAAGGATTTCTTATCGGTGTTGTGTGGGCCCTGCGATATTTTTCATGATATGCCTTGCTTGTTTGCTGACTGTTATGAGCATGATAGTAATAAAGCTGTTTGATTGAATTCTTGCTAGCATGTTTGCCTGATTTTACATGTTAGTGCCATGCTAGGTTTGTTCTGCCAGCATGCTTATGATTCCTGCTTAAGCTCATAGTATCATGCTAGGTAATTGTGATTAATGTCGGTCATTATTTGCTAGCCAAGAATCATTGCTTTTTACTTTGTACTCTTAGATAGAGTTGTAGGGTTTGTCATCATCCAGAGGCTGAGCGGACATAACGTACTTTGTCCCCACTGATCGGGAGTAAAGTGTGCGAAGCATAACGTATCTTGCTACCCACCCCCCCTGTCGCCAAGGTGGATTTAGCTCAGGTCGGGAGTAAAGTGTGCGAAGCATAACGTATCTTGCTACCCCCCCCCCCCCCATGACCCTCCGGTTGTGGACTTAGCTACCCACTTCGGCAATAGCCTAGTTTGTAGCCTGCTAGAGCGGAACCCTACCAACGGTGTAAGCCCACCTTGGCCGGTTCTTAGCTTCAGTCGGTGGATCGGTGCCGCCTGAGATGGCGTCGAGGGCCTCGCGCTACTTTGATCGATGACACCGCTTCGAGTCATAGGCATGTGCACTGGCTCGCGTAGTTTGCCCTTAGGCCCCCGCATTTACGCCGGTTGCAGAGAGCATGCGGTGTGCGCGCACACGCGTTAGTTGTCGGTTCGGAGAGCTCCCCCGGGCTAATGTCGTGAGAACACCATTCTTTCCGTTAGAGCCTGACTTCGGGTACTCTCCCGTAAGTCCAGATTAGTGGCAACGGCAAGGAGGCCCTTGAGGACATTCTAGGGATCAGTGTATTCCCCGAGTGACGAGATAGCTCGGTGATGTCCGGGATTGGTCGATGTATCCAATCCCTAGGTCGGAAGAAAAAGACTTCCGATGACTCGGATCTTGTTTTATTAGCTCGTTGAGCCATGATCCATGTTGGTAGTAGCTGTTTGCTTGCATGCTTTGGTACTAGATGACCCGATTATATCGTATTGTACCCCGGTTGGGGATTCTTCTGCTTAATCCGTTACTCACCCTTATTTATGTGGTTTTCCACAGGTAACCATGGTGCGAGACAGGATGGCTGGAGGAGGAGCTGTGATTATGGAAAACCCGTTGTTCAACTCTGAGTCTTATGTTTATGTTTATGATTTAAATGTTCTGTGAATGCATGTAGTTGAGCACGGAGCCCTAGGGTGTTTTCTGAATGTATTTCCGGATTCTAGCACTATTGTAAACCTTGTATGTTTTAAATAAATCTCTGATCAGAGTAAGTTTTGTAAATGTATTTGTCTTTGAACAGGTGCTTGGAAACAGGGACAGGTTTCAGGAAATTTGTTAACTTTTTAAATGGATGTTTTAGTTTTTACTTAGAATCCGAACACCCGCTTGCAAATTTTATGTAGATTTGTAATGCATGCATTGAGGTAACGGCCTAGTTAGAACCCTCCTTTCGGTCGTTACATCTTTGGGTCTAGGGCATCTTTGCCTAGTCCAATCTGAATGCCTAACAAATCTACGGATCGATGTCACTTTGAACATAGTGGTGTGAGATCCGTTTGGTAAAGGTTCAGTGGAGGAGTCAGAGTTTAGAGGAAGCCAGTTGGAAGCGGGAGGACTTTCGGGGACGAAATTCATAAAAAAGAGGGAATATTGTAATGGCCCAAGTCTTCATCCCGGTCTTCGAGGTATGTCCTAAGGGTATTTTGGTAATTTGGTCAGGCCGTTAGGGCCGTTTCTATCTTTTTCAGCTGTTAATATTCTTGGATGGTCAAATGTAGGGCTTGGTTGCATTACGGATGAGTTTGGGTATGGAGAGATGCAAAAATAAAATTCGAAATTAAAAGTTCTTGGCTAGGATTCGAGCACAGGTGGCTAGGGAGTCGATGGTGTGGTCTGCGCCGGTTGGGCCACCGGTGTTTTTGTTGCTCATTCTGCGGTATGCCTTGGTTTGCCTTAGTTTTGGGTTTTAGGGAGTTTGAATAAAGAGAAAAGAAAATAGGTTTATTCATATTTTCTTCCTCCAAATCCATTGCCGTCCACCATCTCTCTTAAGCTTCCTTGCGTGCGCCTTCTCCCGAGAGCTCCATCGTTAAATGCGTCCCGGGTAAGCGTTCCTCGATCTCTTCTTCTCGTTCTTTTTTGTTGTTCTTGCTGGCCGAGGAAGAGGATTGAGAGCTTGTGTTTGTGCATCCCACCGAGAGCAAAGCAATTTCAACCGGCGGCGGCCTCAGCGCCCAGCGCCTAGCGCGGCAGATCTTGCGAGCGATCCTGCCATTCCGTCGGCGCGCTATCGCCGTCCCTCTTGCGGCTCCCGACAGGTGATCGCCCGGCTGCGGCGCCCGGCCCGATCGCGGCACTGTCGCATCGCGCCGGCCGTCGTCGCGTCGCGGCCAATGCCGATCGGAAATCACCGCCGCGCCATCGCGACCGTCACCCAGCCCAGTAGCGATTACTGACCCGATCACAACTCGTAGGAGAGCATCGCCAGAGCACGTTCGCAACGCCAGCGAGCGCCGTCGCGACTGTCCGTCCGCGTGCCACCCCGTCTTTGTGTGAGTTGCTCTGATCGAGCCGAGTCTTTGTTTGTATTTTTATTTAAGGCCTATAGGTTGTGATATTTGTTGTTGTTTGTTAGGTACCCGATAGCTAGCTCGAGTTCGATTGCTTTGCATAGGATCCTTGTGTGTTGTTGCCTTCCGACCGGTAAGGATATCTTACCGAAGTTGTGTGGCGCTGCGGTATATTATGTGATGGTTGTTTGTATTCTTGTTTATGTTTATCAACATGTTAGTGGATAGGTGCTCTGTTATGAATTTCGATGGCATGATTCTCGTGTTGTTTCTCATGTTAGTTCCATGCTAGGTTGTTACGTTACGGCATGCTCGTTATCCTGTTCTTGCTTCGTAGTATCATGCTAGGTTCATTGTTTCTCTCACGAGCAAGTATTGGATTGTTTCTGTTATCCGTCTATTGTTTAGAATTCTGATAGGTAGCATCATCCGAGCGAGGATGCATAACGTAACTTGCATCCATGGCAGGGACGTGCGAGGCAGTACTCCGTCCCTGATCTGTCGTTAGGATTTAGCTAACCCTAACGGCAGCCCAGTGCAATCTTGTGTAAGCGTGGCAGACTGTTAAATGCCCCAACGATCGGAGGAATGATGAGGCATTGCCTTGTCCCCGGCAGTCGACACGACCTCAGCGTGCTGGCAGTAGCCCTTGATGGCCACCTGATAGGGCAAGGACCAGTTCCTGGTGTTAGCCTACCACGACCGGTTTCTTAGCCACAGGTGCGGTGGTACAGGCTGACATAGTCATAGTGTCCTGGTCTCACACCATTATGTTCAGTGACACCTATCCAGAGATTCTTTTAGGCATGCGTACTGGACCAGGGCAGCATGCTCTAGTCCCTAGTTTGCAGCAGCATGCGGTGCACGCACACACTCATTACAGCGCCAACTGGAGAGCTCGTCGAGATCTTGAGTTTAGTGCACCTTTCGTATCGACAGTAGTAGGAAAGCTGAGGCCGAGATTAGTTTCTCGTATAGTATCGAAACGCGTAGTAGTTTTCCGGAGTAAGACTGTAAGATGTCATCCATGGTATTCATGTATGGATTAAAGTGATGTGCTCTCTTCTGTGTTTATATTCATAGCATGCATACTTTATACTAGATGACCAGGTATATTGTATTGTACCCCAGTTGGGGATTCTTACTGAGTAATTCGTTACTCACCCTTATTTTGTGGTTTTCCACAAGTAACCAGGGCGCGAGACAGGATGGCTGAAGGAGGAGCTGCGGATCATGGAATAATTGCTGTTTGAACTCTGAGTTTTAAGTTTATGTTTTGTTGTCCTCTAAATGCATGTAGTTGGGCACGGAGCCCTTAGGATGTTTTCTGATCTTTTTTCTGGATTCTTACACTGTTGTAAACTGTTTGGGTTTTCTTGAATGATTTGAACAAATCTCTGATCAGAGTAAGTTTTAAATTGTATTTAGCTTGGAACAGTGCTTGGAAACAGGGGCAGGTTCCAGGATATTTTAAGTTTGATTTGAATGGATGTTTATCAGTTTTAGTTTTATTAAGAATCTGAAAAGTGATCTTGCATAATATTTTCTAAGTTGTTAAGCATTCATTGAGGTAAAGGCCTAGTTTAAGACCTCTTTCGGGTCGGGTCTTTACAGGATGGCTGAAGGAGGAGCTGCGGATCTTGGAATAACTGATGTCTTTAAACTCTGAGTTTATATTTATGTTTCTAGTTTGTCCTCTGAATGCATATAGTTGGGCACGGAGCCAGTAGGATGTTTTCTGATTGTTTTTGGATTCTGACATTGTTGTAAACTGTTTGGGGTTTGAAAAGTTTTGAATAAATCTCTTATCAGAGTATGTTTTAAACTTTATTTAGCTTGGAACAGTGCTTGAATCACGGGATAGTTTCGGGACTTCTTATGCTTGTTGTTAAAGTGATTGTTTACAAGTTTCTTTTATTTTCATTCAGAATCTGGAAAGCAATCTTGCATATTATTTTTAAGTTTTAAAAACATGCATGGAGGTAAAGGCCTAGTTTAGGACCTCATTCAGGTCGGGTCTTTACATGAAACCACCTGATAGTCAAACTAAGCCAGAACTGAAAAAGCGGTCAAAACTAGCACCAAAGAGTATAAAAAATGGATTCAGAGCATTGAACTTACCCAATAGGAAAGAACCTCAAAATTTGTGTCCTAGCAACTCCTCGTGCCTTCTTAAGATCGGCTTGAAGGACGGCAACCAGCTCGAGTCAAATATGGTCAACAGAGAAGTCAATGGGTCAACATTTTCTAATAACCAAACAATAACCCATAACCAAACAGCCTTTAAGCAGAATAGCTCATAAACCCATAGCCAACCACTACCTATTCATGACTTAGATAGTTCAACCCATCTAACCAAGCAGCCTAAATCCATAGCTTGAATACCCATAAATCAGCAACCAAAAAACCTTAATACTTCATTTAAATAACCCTAAACATTAATCCTAATAACCGTTACTCATCATTTAGATAACGCTACACCATTTACCAAATTCCACCATTCTTCAACCGTGGAAAGAAACTAAACCCATTTGAAACCTTAACTAAACGGAAAAGGAAAGCAACTCACCTGAATACACTTTAGCGAAGGCAAGAAGAGCTCGCTCGTGCCGTAAAGCGAACAAAGGTTGTCGTGACACCCATTGCTCTGAGCAGCGGACTCCTCGTGGTGAATCTTCCTACAGTGAGCTTACGGTGCACTAAACCCACGAAGAAATCAACAACATTTTGCTTCTTGCCAACCCACAACAACGAACCACATGGTAACAAACTAGCGCGAGCTCAACTCTTCCTTAAGGGCTAAACCAGACAATGCGACTCCGGCGAGCAAACTCGTCGCGAAAAAATGGTGAGAGAGAGAGAGAGATGAATTCTAAGGTGGCTGCATAATAAACAAGGCCTAGGGTTCCTAGGCTACTATTAACTTTAAATAACCATAGCCAAAATGCAAACATATCGTTTCTCTTCACCAAGATATGTCTATTCGTTTCACAAATTTTATTTTTCATCCAATTTGATTCTTCATTATTAAAGTCATTCAAGTAGTTATGGGAAGGGAAAAGTGCTTCTCTACTACAAAATATGGAAAAAATTACATTAGTTTGAGTTTTGTGTCGTTCTTGTTCTAGCATTTATTGGAGTTGTTAATAACTATATATATAAAAAAAGGGAAATTGAAATTTTTTAGCCAGGGTGACTTTTGATTGAAATTTACCATTTGATATGGAACAAAACGAATTAAGAACTTCAAAGATAAGGAGAACCAAACTGACACAATTTGAAGATATAGAGAGCCGAACATACACAACCACAAGATGTAGAGGGCAACTTGTAGATGTAGAGAGCCGAACTGACACATTTTGAAGATGTAGAGAGGCGCACTTCCACAATATGAAGATGTAGAGAGATGTAGTGACACAATTTAAAGATCTAGAGGGGCGCACTCATCCACAGTTTGAAGATGGAAAGTCTAACTCTCATAGTTGAAGATTGAGAGATTCGCATGTTGTACGCTTCACTCTTCAGCCAAAATCTAGCCGTGTACAACCTACCAACGTCTACCTTTCAAGGATACTTGTGGCATGCAATGAAAGTCATGGCACTCACGATTGTCATCAACATAATTCGACAATATGTATGATTATGAAAATAGATGTAAGGTTGATGAACGTACAGCGACAGACCACAAATCCCCTGTCGAGAACGTGCCGACCACAAACCATGCACGTCGCTTACTAGCATCGTCTATTCGATCTCCATACCTCGTTTACGTCCATATAAAGCACCAAATCGTGCATCAAACAACATGCAAGTCCCCAGTGGGACATACAAACTACCGTGCAAGACCAACTATGTCAATGAACATATAGTAGTTTACATATATCCAAATAATCAACAAAGGCTATATGCTCGCCTAAGACATGATATCATTCATATATTGCATGCTAACGGTGTAATGAATACAAGCAACGAACAACACAGATTATGCCACATAAACAAGTTAGTGCTACGGTCAATCTAACATATCCAATAGCCACGAGCCTCAAGAAGGGGGTCACGGGTCCTTTACCTATCCAAATCCACTAGCTGCTCTCTCGAAGCTTATTGAAATCACCTGATAGTCAAACTGAGCCAGAATAGAAAAAGCGGTCAAAACTAGCACCAAAGAGTATAAAAAATGGATTCAGAGCATTTAACATACCCAACAGGAAAGAACCTCAAAATTCTTGTCCTGGCAACTTCGCGTGCCTTCTTAAGATTGGCTTGAAGGACGACAACCAGCTTGAGTCAAATATGGTCAACAGAGAAGTCAATGGGTCAACATTTTCTAATAAACAAACAATAACCCATAACCAAATAGCTTTTCAGCCAAATAGATCGTAAAACCATAGCCAAATCCATAGCTTGAATACCCATAAATCAGCTACCAAAAAACATTAATACTTCATTTAAATAACCCTAAACATTAAACCTAATAGCCCTTAATCATCATTTAGATAACGCTACACCATTAACCAATCTCCACCCTTCTTCAACCTTGGAAAGAAACTAAACCCATTTGACACCTTAACTAAACAGAAAAGGAAAGCAACTCACATGATAACACTCTAGCGAAGGCAAGAAGAGCTCGTACACGTGAAAGCAGAACAAAGGTTGCAGCGACACCCATTGCTACGGCATACGATGAACTCCTCAAGGCGAATCTTCCTGCCGTGAGCTTACGGTGCACTAAACCCACGCAGAAATTGACAACATTTTGCTTCTTGCGAACCCACAACGACGAACCACATGGTAACAAACTCCCGCGAGCTCAACTCTTCCTTAAGAGCTAAACCAGACGACGAACTCGTCTACACTACCTTCACAGTAACAATGCGACTTCGGTGAGCAAACTCGTCGGGAAAAAATCGTGAGAGAGAGAGAGACGAATTCTAAGGTGGCTGCATAATAAACAAGGCCTAAGGTTCCTAGGCTACTATTAACTTTAAATAACCATAGCCAAGACAAACATACCCTTTCTCTTCACCAAGATGTGTCTGTTAGTTTCACAAATTTTATATTTCATCCAATTTGATGCTTCATTATTAAAGTTATTCAAGTAGTTATGGGAAGGGATAAAGTGCTTCTCTACTATAAAATATGGAAAAGGTTTCTGTTAGTTTGAGTTTTGTGTTGTTCTTGTTTTATCATTGATTGGAGTTGTTAATAACTATATATATAAAAAAAAAAAAAAGGGAAATTGAATTTTTTTAGCTAGGGTGACTTTTGATTGAAATTTACCAATTGATACGGAACAAAACGAATTAAGAACTTCAAAGATGAAGAGAACCAAACTGACACAGTTTGAAGATATAGAGAGCCGAACATACACAACCACAAGATATAAAGGGCAACTTATAAATGTAGAGAGCCGAACTGACACATTTTGAAGATGTAGAGAGGCTCACTTCCATAATTTGAAGATATAGAGAGCTGTAGTGCCACAATTTAAAGATCCTGAGAGGCCCACTCATCCACAGTTTGAAGATGGAAAGTCTAACTCACATAGTTGAATATTGAGAGAGTCGCATGTTGTACGCTTCACTCTTCAACCAAAATCTAGCCGTGTACAACCTACCAACGTCTACCTCTCAAGGCTACTTGTGGCATGCAATGAAAGTCACAGCGCTCACGATTGTCTTCAACATAATCCGACAATATGCATGATTATGAAAATAGATGTAAGGTTGATGAAGATTTTTAAAAAAAAAATTATTTATCCTTGAATTTGTAGGACTAAAAAATCATTTTGATTTGGTTGAATCTTGATAAGATTTTTTTTTTTTTTTTAGTTATAATGAATTTAGAATTTAGAATATGACTATTTAATAAACCAATATAATATGATTTGTTTTCTCCATTTACTTGGCACACAGAGGTACAAAGATGTATGAGGATCTCAAGCAGACTTTCTGGTGGAGTAATATGATAACGGTCATAGTAGAGTTTGTTAGCTGGTGTCTCGCTTGTCATCAAGTGAAGGCTCCTAGACAAAACCTCGCAGGGTTGTTGCAGCCACTGAGCTGGCCTCAGTGGAAGTGGGAAGAGATCTCCATGGATTACATTTCTGGAATGTCAAGGACACCGAGAGGGTTTACTCAGATCTGGGTGATTGTCGACCGTTTGACTAAGTGTGCACACTTCATTCTGGTAGAATCATTTATACTGTGGTGAAGCAGTGAGCTCAGCTATTCTTGGAGCGAGTTGTTCGCTACCATAAGGTACCGATTAAGATTGTATATCGACCGAGATTCTGTTTCACTTCCCAATTCTAGAGTGCACTTGAGTAAAGGGTTGGGTGTTGAGTGTTGTTTCAAGATCTGCGTTCCACCCTCGTAACCGATGGATGATATGCAGAGAGAGTGAACCAGATTTTGGAAGACATGTTGCGTGCTGCGTACTTGATTTCTTGGGTAGTTGGGACCAATATTTGTATTTGATGGAGTTTCCTTACAACAACAGTGTCGAGCGACAATTCGGTTGGTGTCGTTTGAGGCTTTGTAGGGTAAGCGTTGTAGGTCTCCAGTATTTTATGAAGAGGTTGGTGACACACAAGTTACGGGTCTCGAGTTGCTTTAGATGACTAATGATGCGATGTAGAAGATCCGAGGCTTGTATGTTGACAGCGCGCATAGAAGACATTAGAGTTGCATTGATGTAAGGCGTAGAGACCTAGAGTTTGAGGTGGTTCCTAAAGGTAGCACCGATCGTGGAATTTTAAGGTTTGGTACGAGGGGAAGTAAAGTCCAGTGTTTGTGGGACCTTTTGAGATCCTTGAGCCGATCGGTCCAATGGCATACTGATTGGTCTTGCCCCATATTTTAGACTTTTTTATATGTTCATAACTCAAATTTCTTTTGTCTTAGTTGAGCTCTAAATACACATGCGTATGTATTTTTTTTTCACAGTTTAACAATATACATGATGTATGTGGGGTGGAGAAGTCAAATTGTTTTCTCTTGAGGAAAATATGTAATTTTGATGAGTGGAATTATGTTGAGATTGACTAAACTAAATGTACTAATCACAGTTACAAGGTCATAAAAATTGAAACTCATCTACTCCCAAATATAGTTAGACTAAAAATTTCTCATAATATTGTTCATCTTTGGTTGTAATAAAAGAAAATTAGAATACAAACGGAGACACAAATTAATCATAATTTGTATTTATTAAAGTAACACAAGAGGTAAACGCATTATTATAAATATACATATTTGGCATAGTTTGTTAATTAAAAGAGCCATAGATTCAATTAATGATGGTAACTTAATCACCGAAAAATGGATTAGTACACGTGTTTATAAATTTGCTCGATCGAATAAAAAACAAAAAGTAAAATAGGGAGAATAATTATATTCGATGAGGGGATTAGAGCCTCTAGGGAGGTGGCGGAGGTTTCCATGGATGGACGAAATATTCAGTTTTATCAGCAGTAACCAAAGAGAAACCCTTCTCGTTAGCATTCCAAAAACAAGTATGATCACTGCATTTATTGGTAAGCCATTTCCCTCTTTCTGGCCAGAAAACCTCAAATGTATTCTCTCCCAATTTGCTCTTAAAGGTGCACTCAAACTTTGTGCTTTGCCAAATATTCATCTTGAATCCCCAATTGTATTCACCCCCCGGATTTATCACATGCACACCTTTAATAATCAATCACCAAAATTAGCCGTCTTCATTATGTATAACCTAATAAAAAACATGTTACATATTTGATATAAAATATTTAAAAGTTCTCTACCTAAATCATCGTCTTTGGACCTGCAATGCGCCTCTATTGGTGTATCCTTTAAACCGTTCCCAATCATCACTCGCCACTTTGATAATGGAATTTGATACTTGGATTCTTCAACTGCAAACACACAGTCACATATTTATATATATATCCTTCGATTTATATTTATTGTTTCTATATGTATTTTTTTTTTAAAAAAAGCTCTTGGTAAATATTATTTCTACTCAACATATTTTTAACATCAACACAACCAAGTTCCTTATTGTATGTCCTCATGATGATTTTTATTTTTTTTCAAACATTATATAAATAAAATAAAACATTATAAATTAGGAAAATGATATAGATATGCAACTTTATCTCAACCGTGTTAATTTAAACACTCTTTTAAAAAAACATTTGTAGATAAAATATTTTTCTACTTTTTCATATTCTAAAATTGCATTCTTTCCATTACTTGAATTTACTTCATTCCAATTAGATGAACTGATTGTGGGTAATAAGTATCAGTTCACTTGATTAGTAGGCATTTTGTTCACTTTACAAGAATCTACCCATTTTTCTTATATAAACGATTTGTTTCCAAAAAATTTTGAATTCATTTCTTTCATTTTTCCGTTATACATAAAAAATAAAATTCTCTAATGTTTTCTGTAAAATTTAAATAACATAAAATTTTGAATCACATTATTATTTTTACAATGAAAATGAAAGGAGAAACCAGAAATGACTAAATATTTATGAAATAAAATTCTATTTTTCATTATAAACAACCAATTGTGTTAATGTCAAAGTGAAATAAGCCGAGTGGTATCAATATATTTTTCCATCTTAAGGTCGTAGGTGCAAGCCACCCAAAATGTGTTACCATAAAAAATAAGCCCTATATGAGTTTTTAAAACAATGAATAAAGGGTGCTAAAAGTTATATTCGATCGTTACAAGATGGTTGTCTCTTGATAATGGTCGAGTATAGATTTAAAAAATAAACATACCAATATGCTGGGAGTGACATTGTTGGACTTCGTAAGAAAATGCCAAAACAAAAACTAAAATTGCCAAAGCCCTGAGAGTTTTCATTTTCTTCTTCAACGAACTTTATATTTTTCAAGTAAATTTGCTTATATTTATAGTTTCATCCCCTCTTGCAATAGAAATTTCAAAGTCTTTAATCAAAATTAAAACACATTGATCTTTTTTTAGAATTGAACCGAAATGTTAAATTTAGAAAGAAAACAATTTGTGATGAAAATCAAGCTACCGTGTTAATTTGTTGAAACATTTATGTAATACTATCCTTAATTTAGTGGTTAATATTTATCCATAGAAGTCAAGAGATTGTTAGCCTTAAATGTCTGCATGAAAATCTCTCCTTCATTTGTACTTTGTTTCCTAATTAGGATTAACCAGTGGCTTCTTTTAATAATTGGAATTAATGTGTCGATGATTAGTGGATGTAAGGACCCGACACTAAACAGACCTAAATGGCCCTTACTTAACATGTAAATTCATTGGAAATCGTTCAAAGAGTCGGAAAAGAACATCTTTATTAAAAATCTCGGGAATATAAAATCCATTGAAATGCTTAAAGGGAAAAACAATAAACATCCTCTGGCCAGAGTTTACAAAACATTACAAATGACAATGACATAAATCCAAGTTCAACGATACAAGTTCCAAAACTCTTTCAGTTGCATTGTAAAAGACTTAGACTATGCAGCGGCCTTCCCATGATCCATCAACTCCCTTCTCTAGCCACCTCGATGTTGTGCCAAGTTACCTAGTCGAGAAAACCACAGAAAGGGTGAGTACAAGTTGCACTCAGTAAGGATTCCCCAACCGGGGTACAATATGCACAATAAATCACCTAACACCCTAGCATACATCCAACATTTGAGAACATGGTAGTCTTAAACAGTACAACAGGATAAATCATCAGCAAAGTCTAAGCTTACAGCCAGACAAGGTTAACACACACTGGGCTAACTAACAGGAGTACTTAACAAGTAATCTCAAAGCTATAACAAAGACATGTAGAAACAAAGGTTAGCACACCCTAGGCTAACTAAGGACAACAACACACTTTGGGCTAGTCCTACACTCGCAACACACACTGCTTTGGCGACCTTGAAGCGCAACACACTGGGCAGTTTTGCTCAACCTTATTAGCAACACACTAGGCTAACAGGGGACAACAACACATTGGGCTAGTCCTGGAGCAACATGGGTAGCAACAAACTAGGCCAACCCGAGATCAGCAACACACTGGGCCAATCCTAGAAACTGGTCAGCAGACACTGGGCCAACAAGGGACAGCACACACTGGGCTAGTTTTGGACTGTTACACACTGGGCAATCCTGAGCAAACCGAGCCATCACGCAACTCGACTGACACTCGGAACTCCCTAAGGACTCTAACACATCTCACAATCATAGCATAATAAATAACCAGCCTAGGATACAAGGATATAAAGCAGACAGTTAGGCAAGTTAATAATAGGGAAGCATAGAAAACAAGACATTATTCTACATGCCAATCCTAACAGCAATTCTGGAAGAACTTAGCTACAACATGCTTAAACATACATCACCACATAACATATATAGCATACAATTCCAGGTTACACAATAGGGAATAGACAGAGCTAAGCATCTACGAGAACATACTTCCTCTAGAGTTCATGCAATAGCCTATCCACTAACAGTTTATATAATTCAGACAACCTGCAGAAGAACCTATCCACTAACAGTTTATATAATCCAAACAACCTATAGAAAAGCCTATCCACTAACAGTACAGTACAAACACACAACTAGGAGTTATCAATGAGGTGCGCAGGGCCCACACAACCCTGGCAAGGAACCCTTACCTGTCAACAGTGGAATCAAAACCTCGAAGTAAGCTTTTAAAAAAAAAAAAAAAAACCTTGAAGTAAGCCCTAAACTGCAGAACACCTCACAAGCTATCCTAGCAATAGAACAACAAGTCACAAACCAAACCACAACAACCAAACAACCAGGAATTAGGGCTTTACCGAAACCCGAGCAAGGTTTCAACGTCCAAGGGTAGTCTCGGCCAAGCTAGGTCCAACCACACACAAGAAAACTCCAAGCTCCTTTCTCTTCACTCTCCGCTAGGGCATACAATCCAACACAAGGCATAGGTTAGGTTTAGCTTAATCACACAACAACAAGGCACAATTCCCACATGGTGCTCTCGACCACCAAGGGGTTTTAGGACAAAGAAGCACACATCAATTAAGCACCACTCACCTTGCAGTCTCGACCAAAGAGGTGACACTAGAGGCCTCGGCAAACACACTCCACAAACACCCAAAAGAATTCGGCTAGGGCTTCTTGCACAACCAAGAAAAGAAATTTGAGAACAACAACAACAACAAGCATTCAAACACAACACAAGAGCAAGAACAAACATACTGACCTATTAGTCTCGGCCAAGAGGATGAAAAGAGACAATGAGGATTTCGGCAATAGCAAGAGTGAAGGGATTTTCGGATCTTCAACCACCAAACAAAGAGCAAACTCAAAATCTTCTCTTCCCAAACAAGAGAACTCGGATCTATAAGGAGGAGAGAAACATAACCCTTTTAAGCTGAAGTTGGCTCTCGGCCAAGACAAGGAGAAAGAGGAAAAAGGAATTTGCATGTAACGGCCCGTGTTTTCATCTCGGTCTTCCGTATGTCCTAAGGGTATTTTGATAATTTGGTGGGCCGTTAAAAAATTGTTTACTGTCTTCTCGATTGTTTATGTTCTTGGATGTTGGATAGGGGTTTGGATGCCTTACAGTTGAGTTTGGGGTGTTGAGAGTTGCAAAAATAAAAATGAGAGTTTTGCCTTTAATAAAAATGCATCACCGGGGTTTGAACCAGGGGTGGCACAGTGTAACGACCAGTTTTTCTTCCGGTCTTCCGGTATGCCCTAGGGGTAATTTGGTAATTTGGTCGGGCCGTCGGGGTCGTTTGTGCCTTTTCGATTACTAAAATTATTGGATGGTTTTATGTAGGTTTTGGAGGGGTTTGTGGTTTGGTTTGAGCAAGGTTTGTTGCAAAAAGTAAAAATAAAGGGATTTGTCTTTGCAATGGGTTTGAACCCGGTCTCTGGGAAGCTTGTAGAGATGTGTGCCAATTGAGCCATTAGGTGCTCTTGTTGTTCTTTCTGCATCACATCTTAGTTAACCTTGGATTTTGGAGTTTTGGTGCATTTGGTTAAATGAAATAAAATTAGGTTTATTCCATCTTCTTCTCCAAAACTCCTCTTGGCCGCACAAGCTCTCCCTCTCCATAGCCCTTGCCGATTCTTCTTCCCTTGCATCTCCTTGGGTTCGATCATCATCATTAGGGTAAGTCTTCATCCTCTTCATCTCCTCATTTGGTTTTTGATCTTTGGCCGAAGGTAAGATGTAGGGTGTGTGTGTGTTTGTGTTGGTTGCGGCCAGGTAGAGAAGCGACCATCATCGCCAAATCCGGCTCGCCCAGATCTGTTGAAGCAGCCCCTGCCGCACGCCGGCCGGACAAAGCCCGCCCGAGATCCACCGTCGCAACCTCCCGCGCCGCCGTCGCTCTCGTGTCGCCCAGATCCGTTGAGCGGCCCTGCCGTCGCACGGATCGCCCGGTCTGTTGAAGCGGCCCACCCGCACACCATCGCTCGCGGATCGTGCGAATCGCGCCAGCGAGACGCCAACGCCAGCGCCGCGCGCCGCCCAAATTGCTCGCCCGCGCGCCTAGCCGCGTCTGCGTCGCGCGTCGCGCCGCCAGCCGCCGCCAGCGCGCGCGCTTCGACGTTACGCGCGCGCGCGCCCCTGCCGCGCTCGCCGTGTCCGCGTACGCGCCGGCCGCGCGCGCGCTTCGCCGAGAGCGCTCGCCGCGCGCGTGCACGCCTGCCGTGCATCCGTGCGCCGTGCAGTGCCAGTAGCGGCCCGGCGCTCGTCCTGCCGTGCCGTGCCGTGCCGGTAGCGCACCAGCGCCCGACCTGCTGCCGTGCCCGGCTTGCCGGCCACCCCAAGCTCGTGTCGTCGTGCCGCGTGAGTTCCCGAGCCGAGCTTGCTGTTCTATTGTTGTTTAGACATTTTAGATCTTGATTATTGTTGGTTTGCTAGGTTCCCGCCGCTAGCTCGGGATTGTTCCGCAGACTTAGGATTTGTGTGTAGAAGTCTTCCACCAAGGTAAGGATTTCTTACCGGGGTTGTTTGGACCTGCGGTATATTTGTGATTGTTGTTTTGTATGCTCATGTATGATTACTAGCATGTTTTGTAAGGACCCGACCCGATGGGGCTCTAAATGGGCCCTTACCTCAATGCATGCATACAAATCAACACTAGAATTTGCAATAGGGTTGTTTCTGATTCTAAGTAAAAACCAAAAACCGGCAAGAGTTCATTTAAAAGTCAATACAAAATTCTTGAAACTCATCCTGTTTCCAAGCACTGCTCCAAGACAAATACATTTCCAAAACTTACTCGATCGGAGATTTATTAAAAACATACAACTTTACAACATTTACAACAATGCTAGAATCCTAAAAACATTCATAAAACAACCTAGGGCTCAGTGCCCAACTACATGCATTCGAGAGGACATTTAAAACATAAACATAAATCTCAGAGTTGAACAACGGGTTTCCATGATCACAGCTCCTCCTCCAGCCATCCTGCCTCGCGCCATGGTTTCCTGAAAGATAAGTAAGGGTGAGTAACGAATTACTCAGTAAGAATCCCCAACCGGGGTACAATACGATATAATCAATCATCTAGAACCAAAGCATGCAAGCAAACAGCTACCAACACAGATCATAGCTCAACGAGCTTACAAAGAAAGATCTGGAGTCATCGGAAGTCTCCTACTTCCGGCCTAATGATTGGTTATCCTAACCAATCCTGGGACATCTCTGAGGGTCTTTCTCCCTCAGCCAATTGATCAGCTCAAAAACCGATCCCAAGGATGTCCTCAAGGGCCTCTTACCCTTGCTAATCTGGACTTACGGGAGAGTACCCGAAGTCTGGCTCTAAACTGGAAGGAATGGTGTACTCACGAACATTAGCCCGGAAGGAGCTCTCCGAACCGGCATCTAACGCGTGTGCACGCACACCGCATGCTCTTCTGCAACCGGCGTAAATGCGGGGGCCTAAGGGCAAACTACGCGGGCCAGGTACGCATGCCTAAAACTTGGAAGCGGTGTCACTGATCACAGTAGCGCGAGGCCCTCGGCGCTCATCTCATGCGGCTGGTCCACCGACACGAAGCTAAGAATCGGCCAAGGCGAGCTTACACCGTGGCGGGGGTTCGCTCTAGCAGGGCTACAAACTAGGCTATGCCGAAGTGGGTAGCTAATTCCTAACCGGCTGGTCGGGCGGGTAGCAAGATACGTTATCTTTGCGCACACTTTATTCCCGACCAGCTAAATCCACCTTAGTGACCGGGGAAGCAAGATACGTTATGCGTCGCACACTACTCCCGATCGATGGGGATAAAGTACGTTATGTCCGCTCGGCCTGCGGATGATGACAAACCCTACAACTCTATCTAAGAGTACAGGGAAAAAGCAATGATTCCTGGCTAGCAAGCAAAGACCGACATCAATCACACTACCTAGCATGATACTACGAGCTTAAGTAGGAATCACAAGCATGCTGGCAGAACAAACCTAGCATGGCACTAACATGTAATATCAAGTAAACATGCTAGCGTAAAAATCAATCAAAGTCGCTCTATTATTATCATGCTCATAACAATCGACAAACAAGCAAGGCAAAATCATGACAATATCGCAGGGCCCACACAACTCCGGTAAGAAATCCTTACCGGCCTGGAAGGCAACAACACACAATAAATTAATCGCGATCGAACCCGAGCAACCTATATCGAGCAAAACAAAAACATCAATAATCATAAAATAGCCCTAAATACTCTAAAATAAACAGGGCTCGACTCGAGCAACTCACGAGGCGCTGGCTGACACTCAACGAGCCGGCACAGACGGCTAGGCAAAAAGGGAAGGGCTGGGCCTTGCGCTGCACACGCGCTGGGCGCGAGCGCGCGCGGAGGGGCTGGGCTACTGCGCGACAGCGCAGGCGCGCGGCGCGCGGGCGCGGCTAAACACGAGAGAGCAGCCTTGGGCGCGAGCGACACGACAACGAGGGGCGCGAGATCTCGCGCTGACGCGCGACGATCGAGCCGGCGAGGCTCGGCGACGTGACGCGCAACCGGCCTTGCGGCTTCGGCACAAAGGCGATCTTGCGGTAGCGACTCACGACCGAGGCGGCGAGGGCGCGCGAGCCGAGACGCTGGCGAGGCGCGCGATGCTCGGGCCGGGCGAGGCGGCGCGCGGCGCGCGCGCCGGGCGAGCTCGGGCGCTCTGCGACGCCGCGGCTCTGGCTAGGCGGGCGTGGGCGAGCCAAGGCCGCACGGGTGGGGTGGGCGAGCCATGGCTAGAAATGGGCTAGGTGGGGGTGCTCGGGAGAGAGAGAGAGAGGAGAGAGAAAGATGCATTTTGGGAAAAAAGAAAAGAAAAAGAGAAATAAAAAGGAAAATGGGAAAAAGGAAAAAATGGGATTTTTAATTCCATTTTCCATCATATCCACTTAAAACCTCAAAATCCCATTTCCCGCTTCCTCCTTCGAGACCCGATCAAAGAAATCTTTTCCTATCAATCAAACTCACTTAAATCCAACTCCCAAAGCAACACTAAAGGCTCCTGGCTCGAATCCCAAAAGAAACACCCAAACAACCATCACTTTGCCAAAACCCAAAACCACAACCGAACTTCCAAACGACTAGCCCAAACATCCGGGGACTCGCGACCAACAACAAACAAGCCTCAACAAAGGCGGGAGCTACCTCGAAGCCCGAGAAAACCACAAATCCTGCCCGAGAGCCAAAAGACCAAAATACCCCCAAGGGGCAAAACCGCTCTAAAACCCAACCAAACAACCGAATCTTGACCGAAGGCACCTCGAAAAACGGAATAGGAAATCGGGTCATTACAATACTCCCTCCTTATAAGACTTTCATCCTCGAAAGTCCTAAGACGAAAACAGCTCGGGAAAAACTCCACCGATCCAACCAAATGAACTTCTCGGCCAACAACACTAGCCCTCTCTCGAGAACCAAAACTCTCTTGGGTTCTCAAAACTCAAGGCCACAATGCCATCCAAACCGGGCATAACTATCTCGACCAAGACAGGGCATACCGAACTCCAAAGGGAAAAGACGGCAAACCACGTCCTCAACTCGCACCAACTCTAAAACGGTGCTACTCTCAAGAATCTCGAGGATCGCCACAAGCTATGAAGCTCTACACCACGCCTTGGCAAAACTCCTCCGGAAGCTCACGGTGACAACAAACAAACTCAACCCTTCAACAAATCACCAAACAATCAACCTTCCGATTCAGAAACCAAGCGGCCGAAAGCAAACTTTTCCATGCAAATCTACTAGCAACTGGCCAAAGAAAACACTGCCAGGCAAGGAAACCACCAAAATTCCTCTCAAGGAGCAAAGCCCGAGAAGGGCTTGCTCAGCAGAACTCAACCCAAACTTATAACGAGCGACACTCGCCTCCAAGCTACCTCTCAACTCTTAAAATCCAACTGGCTACTCCAAAGACTTCTCCTTTTCGCTTAGGCGGACTTATCTTCCAACCGAAAGCTCCACTCCCGAAAACCTTACAAGGAAAACGGATGACGACAACCGCAAAGCTTACGGATCCTAAGCCACACGATTCCGCAAGACTACCTCAGAAGCTAACACTCGAGGCTGACATCCATGGAGCAACTCAACCACCACAGAGACTAGGGGGAAGGGAAATCTTCAATCCCCAAAAACCAACAACTTGCGAGAAACAACTCTTACTGGCTGCCACCACCCTTGCGGGACAAACAACTCTTGCTTGCTAACAACACAAAGCAGGGACCCTCTCGCTGGGCTTACCGCTGCGCTACTTTGATCAAATACACAACTTATGAGCTAAGCTGACTCCTACAAAAATAGGAAACGAATTCCCCAGCAAGCAAACTCTGAAAGGCAACGGACTTCACACAAGCTCGCTGACTTACTCAAACCCAAGGCAACAAAGACAACCAACTCTCTTGGAAGCAAAACCCAAGGAAAACTCAACCAATCGGACCACCAATCCAAAACTAACAAAGACTTGCTCAAATGCCGAGGGAGGGGTCAACTCCCAAAAAAAATTCCTGACTAGGAAAAAGACCTCGGGGCAACGCCCTCCAGCTAGAACCGAACTAGCTCTCGAAACAACAAGAGAACCAAATCTTGGCCAAACACTCACAAGAGGCAAAACAACCTTTACTGCAGCCTCTAGAACACCATCCAAGAATCCGCTTAACTGAACAAACGACTACTTCCAAGTAGCCAACAAATTTTTTTCCCTCTTGCTAGCACCACTACCATCAATTCCAAGACCAAAGGAGTAACTCCGACAAATCCCAAGGAAACGGCTCTTACAAACAGACAACCAAAGGACGAGAGAGCTCCACATACGCTCACCGTCATGCTCCACTAGAGCAACAACATCTAAATCTCACGGGGCAACAACGGGGGCAACTCAACATCCTGGAGCAGGAAAACAACCAACCGGGCACGAACCATTCGTCCCACGAGCAAAGAAAATCACTAGCACTCCAAACCACACCTTGGTCAACACCAAGCATCAACTTGCCACCACACCGAACCAATCCGGACTTTACTCCAAACAAACACTAGCTTGCTAGTCTACCAAGATCGCTAGCAACTCAACCGAGGCTACAAACTACACGACTCCACTTTTGCCAACCAAACTCACTACACCGGCCTGACCGAGCTCGGAGAGGCTCTCCAAAACCTAGGGATCCTCCGATCACCCTCCGACACATACGGCCGACAAACGAGCTAACAGCCAAATGCCTGAACAGGCACAACTCTCTCCAGCATCTCAACCATGCAGGCCAACTCCAATTCCTTGGGAACCAAGAGGATCTGAAACGCTACCGAATGCGTCGTCCTCCTACTCAAACATCAGCCTCTCAACAAGGCTTCTACCCAAGGAAAGGATCCAAACAACATTCTTAGCCAAGGCGATAAAAAACTGAGTGGCTTTGCTACCACCGCACCTGATCAGTTTCCAACTGAACTCCAACCGAAGAAACACCAAAAGTTCCAACTCCACACGATGCTCAAAGCTGAGGCAACCTTGCTTTACCAAGCATAACCATGCCACACCAAACTTACTTTATACCAAGCCTCTACCAAGGGTGCTTACCCATAAGGCATCCAAATCCTCTCGCAAGGCATCAGCTCATCTCGCCTCAAAAGCATCCAACTCGCCTCATGGCATCCAACTCGCCTCATAGGCATCCAACTCAGGGTCCCTCTACTGGACCAAACTCGCATCTACGATGCTCAACTCTCCTCAGATAAAGGCACTCGAAGGTAGTTGACCGTACTACCAACCACAAGAAAACTCTTGGCCTTAACACTAGCGCGAGACTCACGCGCACCAACACTTACCAACCAATCACGACTTACTCAACCTCCGTAAACACTAGGAAGAGGCTCCGCTCCTCTCGAGCATCCTTTAAACTTGTAGTCCATCGACTACCACCGAACTAGCCCTCTGGCATGACCTAAACGGGTGCAAGCGCCATAAACAGATGCAAGGCTAAAGGAGTCTGTTGAACTCCGAACGGCATAGAACCATCTGCTATGCCCAAGCCAAACTCAAGCTGAAACTGGACTTAGTGCCAAAGTGGCACACCAACCAATGCACCTCAAGTGCTACTACTACCAAATCCACATCCGAGGAAGTCAATGTTAAACAACAAAGAGGCTCTCAAGGAGCAAAGATGACCCTTCTTCTGCCTCAAGCCACTAACACGGCAACTTGCCAAACAATCGGGCGATCGGTGGAGACTCGCTAGTCCACCTCTCACAAGGGAATTCCACCACCAATCGATGAACCAAATAAAGACAGAACGCAGCACACCTCGGCCTCTGAGCAGCAGGGGCATCCCACACACGGATGCTAAACTCAAACTCGCCAACTACTTTACTACTAGCGGCAGGACTTACTAAAACATCGAGCTCTCTGAGGCATCCATTTGCCAAATCGGGCGGCTCCATCAACGCCAACCAACTCATCCGAATAAACCTGCTGATCATGCCCTCCCGGGAACCTGCGGGGCTACAAGAGCTACGAGGAGGGAATGCCGAACAAACTCGCCACCGGGCTATCGGTGCCGGGACTCCTCACTACGCGCTACAAATCTGCGCTGGTCTCCGCCCTCGATAGCTAAAGACACGCCATCAAAACTCTCATGGCTAGAGCACACTCTGCTCAAGGAGTCTCACTCTGAGGCGCCGCTAGCCTCTACCCCTCCTCTAGGCAACTCAATCTGCCGGGGCCAAATCGGCATGCGGGCCTAACAACCTCGGACGCGGCCTCAACATCAACACGATCGGTCCAACTCCTCGGTCGAACACGCCAAGCGTCTGCTCCTGCAGGTGCGATCAACATATCGGCGATCGCACGAAGCACCTCCACCCTCTCACTAGGGAAAAAAAGAATCGGGCCACACATGGCCAACGGAGTCTAAGCTCTACCTCCCTCGAGAACGACGTCCCTGGGGCATCCGAATCTATCTCGGATACCTCAACAAGTCGCTAAACAAATCGCTCGCCTCTGCGAAAGTTGGCATGATGGCTCACTAAGCCCAAACCAACAACGAGTCGAACTCCTTTCGTCTCCGCTACACAACACAAGGCATAAAAGCTAGATGAAAAGTATTGTAAATTCTTACCCCTTTTTTTTTTTTTAAAACAAGAACTTAGGCGTACACTGATGATCCGCCGAGTGCGATGATCATGGAAAAACGACCTACAACAAAAAGGTCACTACGAGAATCTATGACTCGAGCTCGATACCAACTGTAAGGACCCGACCGAATGGGGCTCTAAATGGGCCCTTACCTCAATGCATGCATACAAATCAACACTAGAATTTGCAATAGGGTTGTTTGATTCTAAGTAAAAACCAAAAAGCCGGCAAGAGTTCATTTAAAAGTCAATACAAAATTCTTGAAACTGTCCCTGTTTCCAAGCACTGCTCCAAGACAAATACATTTCCAAAACTTACTCGATCGAGATTTATTAAAAACATACAACTTTACAACATTTACAACAATGCTAGAATCCTAAAAACATTCATAAAACAACCTAGGGCTCTGTGCCCAACTACATGCATTCGAGAGGACATTTAAAACATAAACATAAATCTCGAGAGTTGAACAACGGGTTTCCATGATCACGCTCCTCCTCCCACCATCACGCCTCGCGCCATGGTTTCTGAAAGATAAGTAAGGGTGAGTAACGAATTACTCAAGAAGAATCCCCAACCGGGGTACAATACGATATAATCAATCATCTAGAACCAAAGCATGCAAGCAAACAGCTACCAACACAGATCATAGCTCAACGAGCTTACAAAGAAAGATCTGGAGTCATCGGAAGTCTCCTACTTCCGGCCTAATGATTGGTTATCCTAACCAATCTGGGACATCTCTCGAGGGTCTTTCTCCCTCGACCAATTGATCGGCTCAAAACCGATCCCAAGGATGTCCTCAAGGGCCTCTTACCCTTGCTAATCCGGACTTACGGAGAGTACCCGAAGTCCGGCTCTAAATCGGAAGGAATGGTGTACTCACGAACATTAGCCCTAAGGAGCTCTCCGAACCGGCATCTAACGCGTGTGCGCACACCGCATGCTCTTCTCAGCAACCGGCGTAAATGCGGGGCCTAAGGGCAAACTACGCGGGCAGTACGCATGCCTAAAACTTGGAAGCGGTGTCACTGATCACAGTAGCGCGAGGCCCTCGGCGCTCATCTGTGCAGCCTGGTCCACCGACCTGAAGCTAAGAACCGGCCAAGGCAGGCTTACACCGTGGCAGGGTTCCGCTCTAGCGGAGCTACAAACTAGGCTATGCCGAAGTGGGTAGCTAATTCCACAACCGGCTGGTCGGGCGGGGTAGCAAGATACGTTATCTTTGCGCACACTTTATTCCCGACACAGAGCTAAATCCACCTTAGTGACCGGGGAAGCAAGATACGTTATGCGTCGCACACTACTCCCGATCGGTGGGGACAAAGTACGTTATGTCCGCTCGACCCTGGGATGATGACAAACCTTACAACTCTATCTAAGAGTACGGGGAAAAAGCAATGATTCCTGGCTGCAAGCAAAGACCGACATCAATCACACTACCTAGCATGATACTACGAGCTTAGCGGGAATCACAAGCATCTTTGTGAGAACAAACCTAGCATGGCACTAACATGTAATATCAAGTAAACATGCTAGCGAGAAAATCAATCAAAGTCGCTCTATTATTATCATGCTCATAACATCGAAGAAACAAGCAAGGCAAAATCATGACAATATCGCAGGGCCCACACAACTCCGTAAGAAATCCTTACAGGCCTGGGAAGGCAACAACACACAATAAATTAACCGCAATCGAACCCGAGCAACCTATATCGAGTAAAACAAAAACATCAATAATCATAAAATAGCCCTAAATACTCTAAAATAAACAGGCTCGGCTGGAGCAACTCACGAGGGCGCGACACTCTCGACAGCCATTTTGCCACGGGCTAGGCGACCAAAGGTGGGCCGGGCTGGGCGCGCTGGGCCGCAGTGGGGCGCACTGGCACGGCGCAGCTGCCGCCGCGCGGAGGGGCTGGCCGCGCGCGGACAGATTGGGCGCGCGGCGCGGAGCTTGCTCATTGTGGCTGGCGCTGGCGTTGTGCGCGCGCTCAAGACAGAGACGGCGCGCGGGCGCGAGCGACACGACGACGGGGCGCGAGATCTCGCGCTGGGACGCGATCGAGTCGCGAGCCGGGCGAGGCTCGGCGCGGCGACGCGAGCAGCATCTGCGCTTGTGGCTTCGGCCTGATCTTGTGGTAGGCGACACGGACCTGGGCGAGGCGAGCGCGCGCGAGCCGGCGACGCTGGCGAGGGCGCGATGCTCTGGCCGGCGGCGGCGCGCGCGCTATTCAGCGAGCTTCGGTGCTCTGGCGACCAGGCTCGGGCTAGGGCTGGGCGTGGGCGAGCCAAGGTGCACGGCCGGCGCTGGGGCGAGCCATGGCTAGAAATTTGGCTAGGTGGGGGTGCTCGGGAGAGAGAGAGAGAGGAGAGAGAAAGATGCATTTTGGGAAAAAAGAAAAGAAAAGAGAAATAAAAAGGAAAATGGGAAAAACGGAAAAAAAATGGGATTTTTAATTCCATTTTCCATCCTTATCCACTTAAAACCTCAAAATCCCATTTCCCGCTTCCTCCTTCGAGACCCGATCAAAGAAATCTTTTCCTATCAATCAAACTCACTTAAATCCAACTCCCAAAGCAACACTAAAGGCTCGGCTCGAATCCCAAAAGAAACACCCAAACAACCATCACTTTGCCAAAACCCAAAACCACAACCGAACTTCCAAACGACTAGCCCAAACATCCGGGGACTCGCAGACCAACAACAAACAAGCCTCAACAAAGCGGGAGCTACCTCGAAGCCCGAAAACCACAAATCTGCCGGAGAGCCAAAAGACCAAAAAATACCCCAAGGGGCAAAACCGCTCTAAAACCCAACCAAACAACCGAATCTTGACCCGAAGGCACCTCGAAAACGGAATAGGAAATCATTTACATGTTTAGCCCTAGGTGCTCGCTCAATTCTGATCGCATGAACTCTTGTATTGTTTCTCATGTTAGCCCATGCTAGGTTGTTCTATTCTAGCATGTTCGATATCTGTTCTTGCTTCGTAGTATCATGCTAGGTTCCTTGTATCTGTTGAGCACGTATTGGACCGCATTGATTGAATTGTTATTATTGTTAAGGTTTAGAATTCGGGTAGATAGCATCATCCGGGCCGATGCATAAAGTATCTTGCATCTATGGCAAGGGCGTTCGAGACGATTCTCAGTCCTTGGACCCCGTGAGGGATTAGCTATCCCAACCGGTAGGCCACGCAATCTTGGGTGAGGGTGGTAGTCTAAGCGATGCCCCAGCGGTCGGGATGATGACTTGGCAATGCCTAGTCCCCGCGGCCGAACACGTGTAACGACCCGTGTTTTTCTTCCCGGTCTTCCGGTATGCCCTAGGGGTAATTTGGTAATTTGGTCGGGCCGTCGGGAGTCGTTTGTGTCTTTTCGATTTACTAAAATTATTGGATGGTTTTGTAGGTTTTGGAGGGGTTTGTGGTTTGGTTTGAGCAAGGTTTGTTGCAAAAGTAAAAATAAAGGGATTTGTCTTTGCAGTGGGGTTTGAACCCGGGTCTCTGGGAAGCTTGTAGAGGGTGTGCCAATTGAGCCATTAGGTGCTCTTGTTGCTCTTTCTGCATCACATCTTAGTTAACCTTGGATTTTGGAGTTTTGGTGCATTTGGTTAAATGAAATAGAAATAGGTTATTTCATCTCCTTCTCCAAAACATCTCTTGGCCGCCCAAGCTCTCCATCTCCATAGCCTTGCCGAGTTCTTCATCCTTGCATCTCCTTGGGTTCGATCATCATCATTCCGGTAAGTCTTCGTCTTCTTCATCTTCTCATTTGGGTGTTTCTTTGGCCGAATGTAAGAAAAAGAGTGTGTGTGTGTGTGTTGTGCGGCCCGGTAGGGAGTCGGCCAAGGCTCGTCGCATCGGCCCGGCTCAGTCAACAGACCCGCCCCTGTCGTCGCACGCGCCCGAATCATCCCTCGCCAGCGCCGTGCGTCCAAATGATCGCTTGCGCGCCCGATCTGTCGGCAAGCAACCTCGCCGTTCGCCCAGACGAGATCGCCGATCGCTCGCGACGCGCGAGGACCTCGCCCGGCGCCAAGACGTCCACCGTCGCCGCGCCGCGCCGCCCGACGCGCCCGCGCGCGCGCCGCCCAGACGCCAGCGCGCCAGCGCGCGCTTCGTCGAGACGCTCGCCGCGCGCGCGTGTCCCTGCTGCCGTGCCAGCAATACGCGGCGGTAGCGTGTCCGTCCGTGCGGTAGCGCAACGCAACCAGCGCGTGTCCTGCCGCCGCCAGGTAGCGCGCGGCAGCCTTGACCTTGCCGAGCGGCTTGCCGGCGGCCCCAAGCTCGTGTCGTCGCGCGCGTGAGTTCCCGAGCCGAGCTTGCTGTTCTATTGTTGTTTAGATATTTAGATCACGATTATTGTTGGTGTGCTAGGTTCCCGCTCGCTAGCTCGGGATTGTTCCGCGACTTAGGATTTGTGTGTAAAAGTCTTCCGACCAAGGTAAGGATTTCTTCACAGGGGTTGTGTGGACCTGCTGCGTATATTTGTGATTGTTGTTTTGTATGCACGTGTATGATTACTAGCATGTTTATCTCTAGGTGCTCTGTTACAATTCTGATGGCATGATCTCTTGTATTGTTTCTCATGTTAGCCCATGCTAGGTTGTTCTGTTCTAGCATGTTCGATATCTGTTCTTGCTTCGTAGTATCATGCTAGGTTCTTTGTATCCCGATGAGCACGTATTGGATGCATTGATTGAATCGTTATTATTGTTAAGGTTTAGAATTCGGGTAGATAGCATCATCCGGGCCCGATGCATAAAGTATCTTGCATCTATGGCAAGGACGATCGAGACAGTTCTCCGTCCTTGGACCCCGTGAGGATTAGCTATCCCAACCGGTAGGCCACGCAATCTTGGGTGAGGGTGGTAGTCTGCGATGCCCCAATGGTCGGGATGATGACTTGGCAATGCCTAGTCCCCGGCGGCAAACGCACGCCTCCTCGGCGTGTTCGCGGTAGCCCTGATTGCCACCGATAAGGTAAGGCGGCTTCTGGTGTAAGCCTACCATGACCCGTTCCTTAGCCTCGGTGCGGTGGTACAGTGACATAGTTCACGTGTCCGAGTCTCACACCCCTATGTCGGTGACACCGATCCGAGATTTAGTTAGCGTGGTATCCGGATATGGGCGACTTGCCACTAGACCCGGCACCCCATAGTGCTGTAGAAGCACGCGGTGCATCCTTACGCTCATTACACGCCATCGGAGAGCTCCTCGGGATCTTGAGCGATTGCACCTTTCGTGTATCGTCGATGGCGGTGAGGCGGGACTTGTTCCCGTATAGTGCGTTTAGTGTGTTGTGGTATTTCCGGACTAAGACCCCGAGTTGGCATCCGAGGTCCAAGTGTGGACTTAGCTATGTGCTCCGCTCTGTGTTTCGTTCTCATAGCTTGCATACATTCTTCTAGATGATCATGTATATCGTATTGTACCCGGTTGGGGATTCTTCTTTGGGTAATTCGTTACTCACCCTTATTACGTGGTTTTCCACGGGTAATCAAGCGGGAGGCAGGATGGGTGAAGGAGGAGCTATGATCATGGGACTGCTTTGTCATCTCTGATTGTTTTATTTTATTTATCATGACTCTTCACTTTTTATTATTTCCCTGAATGCATGTAGACGGGCACAGAGCCCGTGGATGTTTTCTTACGTTTTATGGATTCCAAGATATTGGTACTTGTGGATTGTTTTAATGTTTTAATTAAATCTCTGATCAGTGTGCTTTTAGAAATGTATGTTTTGGTTGTTGAATGTTTCTGTTTTTACTTGGAATCAAAATGTACTTTTCATAATGTCTTTTATTTTCACTACATGCATTGGGGTAAAGGCCCATTTAGAGCCCCTTTTGGGTGGTCTTTACTGATTGGTATCGAGCTCAGAGTCATAGATTCTGTAGAAGTGACCTTTTGTTGTAGGTCGTTTTCCATGATCATCAAGCCTCAGAAGTGATCATCAGTGCGCCTAGATTTATTGTTTTAGAAAGGAAAAGGGTTAAGAATTTACAATACCTATCATCTAGTGTATGCCTTGTTTGGTGTTGTGGAATGGTGACAGACGGTGTTTTGATTCGTTGTTGGTTTGGATGTAGATCGCCAAAGACATGCCGATCCACCCGTCACGGGAGGAGAGTTCGAGAGCGGTCGAGGTATCGAGGATCGGATCGTCTCTCGCGGACATCGTCCCAAGGCGACAACGATGGCATTCCACCAAAGCAGCTCCTCTGTTACGCCTAGGCGGGCGTTGAGCGCGGCGGCGAAGGCCGAGAGCGCTCCCGGGCGCAGAGTTTGCCGAGTCTATGAGGGCTTTTATGGTCAGCATGTTGAGTGACCGAGAGGGCGAGAGACCGAGCCTTGTTAGCGTATGCGGGGGGAAGAGTCCCGAGCCCCGGATCGAGCGGTGACTCGATTGGTTCAAAGTGAGCTCGATGGCACCTCCGGCTCCACGGGAGCAAGTAGCCCCCGAGGCGGATATGGCGGGGTGCCGAGGAATTGGGTAGGTGGTGAAGGATTTTGTGAAGTGGAAGCTTTGAGAAGTTTGATGCCACCGGTGATGCGTTATCGGCGGCCAGTGGATTGCCCATTTGGAGTACACCTTCACGATCATGGTGTGCCCCGATATTCGAGAGGCCGAGATGTGCGGCTCATGTGCTAGGAGGCACTGGCGAGATGGTGGTGGGAGTCCACCTTGAGCGAGAGACCAGTGGGTCTCCACCCGCTACTTGGGAGTTCTTCAAGGCCGAGTTCAAGGTAAAGTTCATCGGTGATGAGGCTCGGGAGAAGATGGTGGAGCTCTTCCGGAACTGGCGAGGTTACGATTCCATTGAGGAATATGAGCGCAAGTTCTCGAGTATGGATATTTTGCTCCTCGGTTGATTGCCACCCCGTGAGTGAAGATTCGGAAGTTCATATCCGGATTGAGGCGGTGTTTCCCGAGATGTCGAGGCTCGGGCCCCGACACTTATGCTAGGGCATCCAGATTAGCCACGATCTATAATGGGAAGTATCCTGCTGGCGGGTTGTTGCCGCTCTGTTCGGCGTCTCCGTCCCCGGCGGTGTAGGCGTAAGAGGAAGTTTGACTTTCGGTGGCGGCGGCGTCGCCAAGGCGATTCGAAACAGGATCAGCAGAGGGCCCCTTCGCGTTTCAGCCTCGCCCGGCGGGCGGTCCCGAGCGAGTTCTGCGCTTGTGCTTCTTGCGGGAGGACCCACGTTGGAGCTTGCGAGGCGGGGCCCGAGTGTGTTTTCGTTGTGGTAAAGAGGGTCATATGATCCGTTTCGTCCTCGGCCCGGCTATGGCGGCTCGGCCAGCGCGCGGCGAGTCGAGTGTTTGCTACGACCGTCGGGAGGCCGAGCGTCACGGATGCGCGCAGCGGCGCGTGCGCTTCTTGTTTTAGATCAACTGCGCATTTGTCTTGTTTGATTACGGTTCCACGCATTCATTTGTATCTGTGTTGTTTCTTGAGCATGCTAAGTTAAGACTAGAGCCTCTAGGTTTTGAGTTATCTGTTGCAACTCCTTCGGGAGTTAGTATGTTGGCTAGAGATAAGATTAAGGATGGCCTGGATCGAGATATCCGGAGAGTTGCTTGTGGCTACGCTCATAGTTACGCCTATGAGCGGTTTTGATGTGATTCTTGGTATGGAGTGGTTAGCTGCTAACCACGCGTTGATTGACCGCCACCGGAAAGAAGTAGTGTTCGAGCCGCCAGGTCGTTGACTTTAAGTTTCGTGGAGTCGGGGTGGAGTTTGCCCGCCGATGGTGTCACCGTGAAAGCTCGTCGTTTGCTAGCTCATGGAGCTTGGGGCTATCTAGCCAAGTTATGCAGGAAGAGCCGCCTCGCCTCTGTTGATCAGTGCGGTCGTGCGAGGAGAGTTTGCGGACGTGTTTCTGAGGAGTTCCGGGTTGCCCCAAAGAGAGAGTCGACTTCATTATTGAGCTCGAGCCGGGGACCCTCCCTATCTCGAAGGCTCCGTATCGCATGGCGCCAGTGAGTTAAAGGCGAAGATTCATTGCTGGGAGATGTTAGACCGAGGGTCATCCGTCCAAGTGTGTCCCCGTGGGAGCACGATTCTGTTTGTGAAAAGAAGGATGGATCTATGCGCTTATGTATTGATTACCGCGAGCTTAATAAGGTGACGATGAAGAATAAGTATCCGTTGCCCGTATCGATGATTTGTTCGATCGGCTTGAGGAGCTTACGTGTTCTCAAGATAGATCTGAGATCCGGTTACCATCGATTTGCGGATCGGGGATGCCGACATTCCTAAGGCGACTTTCGAGTCGGATATGGTCACTATGAGTTTGTGGTTATGTCGTTTGGATTGACCAATGCCCCAATGCGTTCATGGACATGATGGATAGGGTGTTCAAATCATTTTTGGGCAACTTCGTCATCGTGTTCATTGGCGATATTCTCGATTTATTCGAGGTCTAAAGAAGACCATGCAGAGCATCCGAGGCGAGTATTGGCGGCTTTGAGGGAAAACCGGCTTTATGCGAAGTTTTCCAAATGTGACTTCTGGTTGGAGCGGTGGCCTTCCTAGGCCACGTGGTTTCGAGAGATGGTATAGCCGTGGACCCCGCGAAGATTGAGGCCAGTGAGTTCATGGGCCAAGCCGACTTCGATTCTGAGATTCGCGACTTTACAGGTTTGGCGAGTTACTACCGTCGGTTCGTCAAGGACTTTTACTGCTTTAGCCTCGCCCCTCACTCGTCGGCGAGGAAGGGTGTCGAGTTTGTTTGGGGCAAAGTGTGATGAGAGCTTTGCGAGGCTCAGCGTAGTTTGACTTCAGCACTGATGTTGGCGATCCGGAGGGGACGAGTGGTTTCGTGGTCTCTGATGATGCTTCCAAGTTTGGATTAGGTTGTGTGTTGATGCGACCACGGGAAGGTCATTGCCTATGCTTCCGTCACCGGCGTATGAGCGAGAACTACCCGACTCATGATATGGAGTTAGCGGCGGTGGTGTTTGCAATCAAGATTTGGAGGCATTACACCGTATGGTGAGCGGATTCGGATGTTTACCGATCACGAGCCTCAAGTATCTGTTTACTCGAAGGAGTTGAATATGAGGCGAGGAGATGGTTAGAGTTGGTAAAGGATTATGATGCGAGATTTTGTACCATCCGGTAAAGCCAATGTAGTGGCCGATGCTTTAGCGAGAAAAGACGTCGCACTCTGCGGCGTTGTTGAGTTTCAGCCCGATTTGCGAGAGAGTTCGAGCGGGCGAGGTTGCGATGTTGTTGGGAGAGGTTTCCGCGCGAGGGTAGCTCGATTATTTATTCGGCCGTCGATTCAGCGTGGATTATAGACGACCAGTTAGGTGACCCCGCACTTAAGAGATTGGTTGTGAGTTAGTCTTGTGGTGACTTTGACTTTGTATATTCACCGGCATGATGGGTTGACTTATAGAGGCGGTTGTGTGTTCCGGTCATCTGCGCGGTTTCTGCGGCGTAGTTGCTCTCGGAGGCCCACATTCCCCTTTTGCTTGGCACCCGGGTACCAAGATGTCGGAGACCTTAGCGGACCTTACGGTGGATGGGGATGAAGAGAGATGTGGCGAGTTTGTCGGTAGGTGTCTCACTTGTCGACAAGTGAAGGCACCCGGCGCAGGCCGCGAGGTTTGTTGGGTGCGACCAGCTGAGTGTACCCGAGTGGAAATGGGAAGAGATCTCTATGGACTTTATATCCGGTTTGCCAAGGACTCAGGAAGTTCTCTCGGTTTGGGTGATAGTCGACCGTTTGACCAAGAGCGCACACTTCATTCCGGTAGAGACACTTATACCGTGGAGCAGTGGCGCAGCTGTATTTGGAGCGAGATCATCCGTTATCATGGTGTCTGCGGTGAGGATTGTGTCCGATCGTGACTCGCGGTTCACTTCTCGTTTACGGAGAGCGCTCGAGAAGGGTTTGGGCACGCAGTGCGATTTGAAGCCTGACTTTTCACCCTCGGACGGATGGTCGACCGAGAGAGTGAATCGATTCTCGAGGATATGTTGAGGGCTTGTGTGTTGGATTTCCCGAGCGATTGGGACCCGATATCATACTTGATGGAGTTTGCCTATAACAATAGTTACGATCGGCGATTGGATGGCTCCATTCGAGGCATTGTATGGTAGCGTTATGGGTCCCACGTGTTACAGGAAGAGGTTGGTGATAGACAGTGTTGGGTCCCGAATTACTGCGATTGACCAATGGTGCGATCACGAGAAGATTAGAGCTCGTATGTTGACACACTCGAGGCGGCGAAGAGTTTCTGCCGATGTTAGCGTCGAGATTTGGAGTTTGAGGTTGGTCGACATGTGTTCCTTAAGGTTGCTCCGTCACGCGAGTGTTTTGAGGTTTGGTAAGCGTGGGAAGTTGAGTCCCGTTTTATTGGTCCATTTGAGATCCTAGAGAGGATTGGCGAGTTGCTTACAAGTTAGCCCTACCTCCGTCACTATCAGTGGTGCATAGTGTTTTTCATGTATCGATGTTGAGGCGGTATGTGCGGACCCGTCGCACATTGTGGACTTTGAGCCTTTGCGGTGAATGAGGATTTGAACTTCGAGGAGAAGCGGTGAGAATCCTAGCCTTTGAGACCAAGGCGTTGCGTAATCGCGAGATTCGTTTAGGTAAAGGTTCGATGGAGGAGTCGGGATTACGAGGAGGCCACTTGGGAGGCGGGAAGACGAGATGAGGTTGCATTACCACTGAGTTTGTTTTACTGTCTTAAGGACTTTCGAGGGCGAAAGTCATAAAAGGAGGAATATTGTAACGACCAGTGTTTTTCTTCCGGTCTTCCGGTATGCCCTAGGGGTAATTTGGTAATTTAGTCGGGCCGTCGAGGTCGTTTGTGTCTTTTCGATTACTAAAATTATTGGATGGTTTTGTAGGTTTTGGAGGGTTTGTGGTTTGGTTTGAGCAAGGTTTGTTGCAAAAGTAAAAATAAAGGGATTTGTCTTTGCAGTAGGGTTTTGAACCCGGTCTCTGGGAAGCTTGTAGAGGGTGTGCCAATTGAGCCATTAGGTGCTCTTGTTGCTCTTTCTGCATCACATCTTAGTTAACCTTGGATTTTGGAGTTTTGGTGCATTTGGTTAAATGAAATAGAAATAGGTTATTTCATCTCCTTCTCCAAAACATCTCTTGGCCGCTTAAGCTCTCCATCTCCATAGCCTTGCCGAGTTCTTCATCCTTGCATCTCCTTGGGTTCGATCATCATCATTCCGGGTAAGTCTTCGTCTTCTTCATCTTCTCATTTGGGTGTTTTTCTTTGGCCGAATGTAAGAAAAAGAGTGTGTGTGTGTGTGTTGTCGCGGCCGGCCGAGAGTCGGCCAAGACCGAAGCTCGTCGCATCGGCCAGCTCAGTCAACAGACCGCCCACAATCGTCGCACGCCCGAATCTGTCCTCGCCAGCGCCCGTGCGTCCGGCCGATCGCTTACGCGCCAGATCTGTCAAGCGGCGGCCTCGCCGTTCGCCCAGCCCGAAGAATCGCCCGATCGCTCGCCGCCGCCGAGAGACCTCGCCAGCGCCGGCCGCGTCGCCCCGTCGCCGCGCGCCTTCGCCCGACGCCCGGCGCCGCGCGCCTCCGCCCGACGCCAGCGCCGCGCGCCGCCGTCGAGCGCTTCGCCAGCGCGCGCGTGTCCTGCTGCCGTGCCAGGCAGCGCCCGCCGGCGCGTGTCCGTCCGTGCAGTAGCGCAACCAGCGCGTGTCCTGCCGTGCCCATAGCGCGGCCAGCCCCACCTTGCCGAGCCAGCTTGCACGCGGCCCCAAGCTCGTGTCGTCGTCGCGCGCGCGTGAGTTCCCGAGCCCGAGCTTGCTGTTCTATTGTTGTTTAGATATTTAGATCACGATTATTGTTGGTGTGCTAGGTTCCCGCTCGCTAGCTCGGGATTGTTCATGACTTAGGATTTGTGTGTAAAAGTCTTCCGACCAAGGTAAGGATTTCTTACCGGGGTTGTGTGGACCACTGCGGTATATTTGTGATTGTTGTTTTGTATGCACATGTATGATTACTAGCATGTTTATCTCTAGGTGCTCTGTTACTGAATTCTGATGGCATGATCTCTTGTATTGTTTCTCATGTTAGCCCATGCTAGGTTGTTCTGTTCTAGCATGTTCGATATCTGTTCTTGCTTCGTAGTATCATGCTAGGTTCTTTGTATCCGATGAGCACGTATTGGATGCATTGATTGAATCGTTATTATTGTTAAGGTTTAGAATTGGTAGATAGCATCATCAGGGCCCGATGCATAAAGTATCTTGCATCTATGGCAAGGGCGATCGAGACAGTTCTCCGTCCTTGGACCCCGTGAGGGATTAGCTATCCCAACCGGTAGGCCACCGCAATCTTGGGTGAGGGTGGTAGTCTAAGCGATGCCCCAATGGTCGGGATGATGACTTGGCAATGCCTAGTCCCCGGCGGTAAACACGTCCTCGGCGTGTTCGGCGGTAGCCCTGATTGCCACCGATAAGGTAAGGGCGGCTTCTGGTGTAAGCCTACCATGACCCGTTCCTTAGCCTCAGTGCGGTGGTACAGTGACATAGTTCACGTGTCGAGTCTCACACCCCTATGTCGGTGACACCGATCCGGAGATTTAGTTAGGCGTGGTATCCGGATATGGGCGACTTGCCACTGGGCCGGCACCCCCCATAGTCTGTAGAAGCACGCGGTGCATCCTTACGCTCATTACAAACGCCGCCTGGAGAGCTCCTCGGGATCTTGAGCGATGCACCTTTCGTATCGTCGTTAGGCGGTGAGGCGGGACTTGTTCCGTATAGTGCGTTTAGTGTGTTGTGGTATTTCCGACTAAGACCCCGAGTTGGCATCCGAGGTCCAAGTGTGGACTTAGCTATGTGCTCCGCTCTGTGTTCGTTCTCATAGCTTGCATACATTCTTCTAGATGATCATGTATATCGTATTGTACCCCGGTTGGGGATTCTTCTTTGGGTAATTCGTTACTCACCCTTATTACGTGGTTTTCCACGGGTAATCAAGCGGGAGACGAGGATGGTCAAGGAGGAGCTATGATCATGGGACTCTTTGTCATCTCTGATTGTTTTATTTTATTTATCATGACTCTTCACTTTTTATTATTTCCCACTGAATGCATGTAGACGGACACGAGCCCCGGGATGTTTTCTTACGTTTTATGGATTCCAGCATATTGGTACTTGTGGATTGTTTTAATGTTTTAATTAAATCTCTGATCGAGTGTGCTTTTAGAAATGTATGTTTTGGTTGTTGAATGTTTACATTTTTACTTGGAATCCAAATGTACTTTTCATAATGTCTTTTATTTTCACTACATGCATTGGGGTAAAGGCCCATTTAGAGCCCCTTTTGGG